>JAPKLY010001680.1:1120-37822 GCA_026898435.1 Prunella vulgaris
TATCAGACTCCTCAAAGATTTTGGGCAGAAGCCATCAATACTGCCTGCTTCATCCAAAATAGGTGTCTACCAGTCAAGAGACATGGGAAGACTCCTTATGAAATGTACAAAGGTAAAACTCCTAACCTTTCCTCTGTCCATACTTTTGGGTGTAGGTGTTTCATCCATGACAATGGAAAGACTAAGTTAAAGACTTTTGATGCTAAGGTTGCTGAAGGAATATTCTTAGGATATTCTGGAAGTAGCAAAGCCTATAGAGTCTTTAATAAAGTCTCTCTCTGTGTGGAGGAGACACCCCATGTTGTATTTGATGAATCTTTTCATGAGTACAGCAAGGAGAAGCTAGCAGAAGAGGTGGATCAGCTGAATCTGTCAGATAAGCCAGATCTGATTAAGGTAGTAGTACCTAAAATAGAATCAGACTCAGATTCAGATGATGAGCCCAAATCAGCTGATAAGCCCTCATCAGCATCAGGTGATGGCACATTGACTCCTGACACTAACCAAGGGGGAATTTTAGACAAGACCCAAGAGGAACAGACTATGGCACCTCAAAGGGGCAAGAAGACATTGTCTGATTTCCCAGCTGAACAGATTCTAGGAGATCCAAGTGTAGGTGTTCAGACCAGAAGAAAGCTAAACTTGGGTGCTCAATTCAGCTGTTATGTGTCCCTGATAGAACCCAAAAATATCCATGAAGCTCTTGAAGACCCAAACTGGATTGTAGCTATGCAAGAGGAGCTAAATCAGTTTGCAAGACAAGAAGTTTGGACCCTAGTAGAGAGACCCAAACATCAGAAGGTCATAGGCACTAAGTGGGTATTTAAGAACAAAAAGGATGAAAATGATGTAGTAGTTAGAAACAAGGCAAGGCTAGTAGCACAGGGGTATTCACAGTCAGAGGGGATTGACTATGATGAGACATTTGCTCCTGTGGCAAGACTAGAAGCCATTAGATTGTTTCTGGCCTACGCTGTTTTCAAAGGGTTCAAAGTATATCAGATGGATGTCAAATCAGCATTTCTGAATGGAATCCTGGCAGAAGAAGTTTATGTGGAACAGCCACCAGGATTTGAGATTGGGAACAAGGTTTATAGACTGCAGAAGGCTTTATATGGACTAAAGCAGGCACCTAGAGCTTGGTATGATACTCTATCACAATTCCTACTGGATAGTGGATTCAGTAAAGGAAAGATAGATAAAACCTTGTTCAGAAAGGAAGACGGAAATGATATTCTCTTAGTACAGATATATGTGGATGATATCATTTTTGGCTCTCCCAACAAACTGATGTGTGATGAGTTCAGCAAGCTGATGACCAGCAAGTTTGAAATGTCCATGATGGGGGAGATGACTTATTTCCTTGGACTGCAGGTAAAGCAAATGTCCAGTGGAACGTTCATTAGCCAAGCTAAGTATGCCAAGAACTTGATAGAAAAGTTTGGAATCAGCAGCAGCAGAGAAGCTAAGATTCCAATGATGGCAAATTTTAGCATGGATCCAGATGAGACTGGTGAGAAAGTAGATCAGACACAATATAGGGGACTTATTGGTTCTCTGCTGTATCTCACTGCCAGCAGACCTGATATCAGCTTTGCAGTTGGGGTGTGTGCAAGGTTTCAGGCAAATCCTAAGAAATCTCATCTGGAAGCAGCAAAGAAGATTGTAAAGTATTTGAAGGGTACTTACAATCTAGGCCTCTGGTACCCAGCTGATGACAACTTTCAGCTGAGTGGGTACTCAGACTCTGACTATGGAGGGTGCAAGATTGATAGGAAATCAACCTCTGGCACATGTCAGTTTCTGGGAAGTAAGCTGATATCTTGGTTCTCCAAGAAGCAGACTTCCGTAGCTACTTCTACAACAGAGGCAGAGTACATGGCTGTTGGGAGTTGCTGTTCTCAGCTGCTCTGGATCAGACAACAGCTGAAGGACTACCATGTGATCACAGAAGAGATACCCATCTTCTGTGATAGCACAAGTGCAATAGCCATTACTCAGAATCCTGTTCTCCATACTAGATGCAAGCATGTGGACATAAGACATCATTTTCTTCGGGATCATGCTGAGAAAGGAGATATCAGGATGGAGAAAATTCATACGGAGAAGCAGAGAGCGGATGTTCTTACCAAGCCCTTAGCAGAGGCAAGATTCAGAGAATTAGTAGCAGAGTTAGGAATGATAGATGGAGGGGCAGTTCTATAGAAAGAAAGTTTTTGGGTTAACGGGTAGTCAGCTGATACCCAGCTGAGGACTACTCTGCTGAAGTAGTCAGCTGATCCTCACATCAGCTGATCTGGTATGTCTACTCACTCTTTCCTTTCCTTTCTCTATCTTGTTATGTTTAACTTGATACGGGAATAAGTTATGAAAGTCAGACAAGGCCACCTTGCTTCAGCTGGTCCATGTCAGCTGATATTAAAAACCCAGACGAGCAGAAAAGATTTTCATAAGGATCGCTCTTATCAGCTGATTTTGCCACGTCAGCATCTCGATAAGTATTTCTATGATCTTTATGTCGAATATTTTTCTTCTTTCAAATCTTTTCAAAAATTAATAAATCCCTAATTTCTAAAAACTGTTTTAGAAAATTGGCAATCAAATCTTTGTGTTTACGAAAAATTGGGGATTTATTACCTTTTTCCAAATAAGGTGTCAGTTGTAATTAATTTAACACCGTCTAAATCTTCTCAAAAAGTGTTTTCATCATTACCTTTTTCAAAAAGGAGAATCTTTTGAGGCGGTCAAAACCTTTCGAAATCCTGACACCCACGCATCACCTCCAAAATTCTCAAAGGTCATTTATTCTGGACCTTTGATTTGTGTGATGCAAAATACAAATCTATGATCAAAACTGATCGGTTTTAATTTTGGAAAAACTGCTCATATCTCTCGATACTTATATATACCCTTTTAAACGTCTTTCTGATATTTTCTGTTCCTAAATCTTTCTGCCCAAAAATTTTCCTGCATACTATTCTCTCTGCACTCAAACCCTGTTTTGAAGGTATGGCATCTAAGACAATGCAGAAACTCTTCAAAGAAAAGATGTACGCAGAGATGTGTGTCAATTTCGACACGACTAGGGTTCCTGAAATCAGAGAAATCCTAAACCTTCTCCAAAATCAAAATCTCCGAACCTTCATCTCCATGACCCCCCCTGACCATAAAACCCTAAACTTCTATGCCTTTCAATTCCTTCTTAAGGCTCAGTTCCGCACAGACTCCATCGGCTCCTTGGTTGATGAAGTCGCTGTTGTTATCTCCAAGGATGCTGTCGCTGATATCTTTGGCCTATCCTCCTCCGGTGTCCAACCCCACAAATACAAGGAAGCTGACTACCTGGAGACTTTTCAGTTGATGGCCAGGGCGAGTTACAGAGACACCACCACGAACCTGAAGAAATCCATGCTGAGGAGGCGGTTTCGGTTCCTGATGGATGTGGTGACCAAGGTCATCTTGGCGGAACAGGGGAGTTTGGACGCCATTACCAAACTCCGCCTGAGTGTGGCCCGCACCATTCTCGATGGGGTGCAAGCGGACTGGGTGAGTCTGCTATGGTTTCGCCTGGAGCAGGAGTCCAAGAGGTGCTTGGTGAAGGAGGTGAATGGGGAACAGATTTACAGTTTTAAATCCAAGTGTTCCATGGCCACCAAGATCACTATTCTTCTGAATCATCTGCTGCCCCAGCATGAGTGGGATGAGGAATGGGTTGTTGAGTACAACCACACCAAGTTCTTAAGGGGAAGTAACTTGGATATCATTGGGCCAGCTGATTCAGATTCTGATGCTGATACAGTAGCTGTTGCCCCTGGACCTTCTGCTGGTCATAGGAAGAAGCAGAAGAGAAAGGCTCCAATGCCTGCTGGAGGTGGTAAACAGAAGAAAACCAAGAAAGACATCACTCCAATTCAAAGGAAGCTCTCCTTTGATTCTGATTCAGATGAGGAAGAGGATACTGCTCTGCTAAGCAGTCTGAAGAGGGAGGAAACTTCAGCAGAGAAGCCTACTCTGCTGGTTGTTGAGTCTTCTGGAGAAGAAGAGCAGGATGAGGAGGAGTCCGCTGAGAAGGCTACATCAGATGATGCTTCTGCCACTGGCTCTGATGCAGAGGAAGACGAGTCAAAAGAAAGGGAGTCAGCTGAACCCTCAGTAGCTGAGACAGAGGTTCTTCATTCCTCTGCTGATACACCATCAGCAGACACACCTATTGCTGCCTCACCTATCAGGTCAGCTTCTCCCACACCCTTTTCTGATCCTTCCCAACACTTTTCAACCCCAGCCGATCCCTCACCATCACAAATCCCAGTCGGCAATGAACCAGAGGAGATGGCTACCTCTGGAGAGCCTTCAGCTACCCCCAAACCCTCTCACCCTGAACCTATAATTCTCGATAACCCCAATTCCCCCTCAGAAATGGCCAAGCAAGCTCGCCTATCTCACCATCGTTCAAAGGGGCCTCTTGAACGAGGGATGATCATATCTGCCCTAGCCCACATTTCCCTCTACATTCCTGAACTCAACCCCTATCCAGCCTACCAAGACATCCTTGCTGATGGCCTAGCCTGGGCACAAGCAAGAGAGGGGCCAGTCACATTCTTTCTGGCCCTACTTAAGGAGATGGGAGAAGCAGCTTTCACTGAATGGGAGGAAATATTGATGGAGGCCTTGGAGGTTAAGGCTCCATCCCAGCTGACATCCCCTGAAGGGCTGAGGAAAGTAGCCAGAGCTCTGTTGCTCAAAGATGGTGTGGCCCTGGACTGCCCTGAAACAGCGGAGACTGAGTTTGTTCCTCCAGCAGCACATTTTGAGATCTCCCCTGCTGATCAGGTAACTCCTGCACTCTTGGAACAATTAAAAGGCTACTTTGATGATCACATCAGGGAGGTCAAAGCTACTCTTCTGGCTGCCAAGTCTGCTGCCCCCTCCTTGATTGAAGCTCATGTTCATCAAGTACTGCTGGACCATCGCAACAAGCTGAAGGAAGCTATGGAGGACAGCTTGTATGCCACTCGCATTGAATTCTTCAATACTCTCCAGAGCTTCAAGGCAACTGCCAGAGCTTTCAATGATGATGCATCTGCCTCTCTTGCTGCTGAGTCTGAGAGATTCAGATTGGTCTCTGAACGGTTGGAAGGACAAATTGCTGAGTGCAAACATGGTCAGGAGGACCTGAAAGATATTGTGGACAAGCTTCCCACTTCTCTACCCTCTGCTGCAGTTATTGATGATATCAAAAAGGGGGAAGAGAAGAACTCAGCTGCTATTGCTGCCTTGCAAGCTGAGATGGCCTCTCTGAGAGCTCTTCTGGTGGATAATCAAGGAGTTCTATCTGCTAGGATAGAAAATGTTGAAGATTACATCAACACCAGGAAGATGGCTGCTCAGAAAACTCAGGAGTTGAGAGATCAGAAAATGGCGGAGGCTTTACAGAAGCAAGAAGTTGTCGCTGTAGAAAGGGAAAAGAAGAAAAGAATTATGAATGCTGATCTGGATGAAAAGCTGGCTAAGGAGTTGCAGCTAGCTGAGAAAGAAACCCCTGAGGAGAGGAGGAAGAGGCAGGAGAGGTAAATAAATGATGAGCTTGAGAGGAGATATCAGAGGAAGCTGAAGAAGAAAGGGAAAGCTGTAGCTCAAGGGAGCAGGACTAGGAGTGGAAAGTTCATCAGAGATCCAAATGAGCCTCTAGTTGATGGACCAATTGATATGTTCTACAATCAATTGTCTGATGAGCTGGTGGGTCTCTGGAAAACCATAAAAGCCAAAACTATGATCCACTTCTATGTTCTCTGAGGAGAAGATACCAGAGGAGAAAGAGAGAAAAACGCTGAGTTCAGAGATTGGTTGAAGGAAACTTTTCCTAAGTTCTTCAGAGCTATCACAGAAGAGATGCTTAAGGTAGAGGTTCAGCCAGAGTTGCCAGAGATTGAATATCTTCCTACTCCAACTGATGTGAGTGGAAAGATAGATTGGGTGGAAATTAGGAAACATTGGCTGCAGATCACTCAACTCTTCCATCAGCTTTCTGACAACTCTCTGCCAGCTTTGAAGGAAATAGAGAAGAGATTCTTAGACTGGTTGCAAGTTCCGCTCAGCAGCAGAAGACCGCTCCTCATGTAATAGTCCAGCTGAGTCAGCTGAGGATTAGGTATCTTTACTTCTGTCTGTTATTTCTCTCTTGATTATTATTAATAAAGCTTTATGATTCCAGACAACTACTTGTTGTCAGCTGCGTTTTGATTCTGTCTAAAAGATCTTAATTAAAGATCTTCTTTTCTGTCCTATGTGATCTTGTTTTTGACTGAATATGTTTATCTGTTGAGATCAGCTGAGTTGGTTTTGATATCATCAAAAAGGGGGAACTTGTTAGGATATCTGTGTTAGATGTTTTGATGATATAAAACAAATCAGCTTGTAATAGGACCAGCTGAACATGTTAGTCAGCTGATGAGTAGTTAGGATTAGATAGGTTCGAGTAAGGGGGAACCTACCTTGCTGCCTAGAAGATCCGAAGCTTTCATAGAAGAGAAGACCAGCTGAGACCTTGTGGACTTAGCCGATTTTAGAAGACAGAAGATTTAATCAGCTGACACTGGAGCATCGAAAGCAGATCATCAGAGAAGTTTTCATCAGCCGATAAGCTGATGAGCAGATTAGCTGATATCAGAAGAACTAGCTGATCAGCTGAGAGCACGTCGCAGACAAGACAAGGACCATAGATAAAAGACTTATTCAGACGAAGTCAAGAAGACCAGCTGAGGTGCACACCAGCAGACTTGCACATCAGCTGAGGTCCAAGTATCAGCAGACTGATACACCAGCTGAGGAGACAGATCAGCTGAGGTCCTGTGCTCAGCCCAGATTCTTCGGAATCAATTTAAAGGGTTAACTTGCGATATAAAAGGAAGATTCCCAGAATAGAAGATCAATCAATCAAGGGGACAAACTTGATTGATTGAAGGTCGCAAAGATTGACGGGAATCAAGAAGGAAATTCAATCAATCACAATGATTGATTGAATACGAGATTATAGGATCTCAGATTTCTAGTCCATTCCAACGGCTAGTTATTTGATCCTATAAATTGGAGTAATTGTGATAATTTCTGTATCGGATTTACACGCACATTAAGCTAGCCAATACTCTGTCAGTTTTATCACTTACGCTAAAAAACACCATCAATACTTATCTTTTGTAAAAGCTTTGTAGAAGCTGTGAGAAGTCAATTGCAACTATAGCATTGACAAGTTGTAAAGAGAGTAGTACTCTCAAAATTGTGTAAGCAAGTGAGTAAGTGAGTTAGTGGAGAGCCCCTCAAGTCCAAGTTGGATTGAGGAGAGTGGATGCAGGACAGTTGGTCCGAACCACTATAAACCCCAGTGTCTCTTTGTATTTCTTTCTGTTCTTATCTGTGCACATCGCTCTAAATCAAATTTTCTTTAAAACGTTTCCGCACTATACACAGCGCACTATTTTCAAAATTCAGATTACCTCAAGTAGTCTGCTGATTTTCTGAATAAATCAGTAAATTTGAAAAAGGTTTTTGAATACTTACAAGTCTATTCAACCCCCCCTTCTAGACTTGTTCAAGTGTATTCTTCCCAAAACCTGCCTTTGGGACCAACAGGCTCTCTGTTCTAACGGTTAGTTGACTTTCAGACATTTGTCCTTCCTCGTACATTCAATACTCTGAGTCTCTTGTACATAACTCAGTCTGAATGTTTGTCTCATTGGAGTCTTACTGACACTCTCTTTGTCTCTTGTCCCATAGCGTAAATAACCTTTTTACTTTGGATTTACATGATTCAGGTAAACTAAACCAAGACCTAAGTCAGGTCTTAAGTGCATTCAGCACAGCCTGATAGGTTATTCAGCCCAGTATGTGTAACCTTTTAGCTTTGGACTTACATGATTCAGGTAAACTGACTCAAGGCATGTGTCAGGTCTTATGTGCGTTCAGCACAGCCTGATAGGTTAACACTTACTCTTCACTGACTAAGTTCTGTCCTGAGTATGCTTAGTGTACTCAGTAGAAACATCAGCCAATGGTACTCCAGGATTATCTTCAGGACGAATCATCAAGCTTCGTTCTTCAGCTTCAGTTCAGGCAATCTTCAGCAAGACTGACTCTGACTTCTTCAGGATGGATTGTACATCAGACTTCAGTAAATTGGGTCGACTCCAATATTCTTCAGTCTTCAGCGTGTTCCCCCTGAACTGAATTTCTAACCTGACTATCCTGAACTAGACAAACCTGAACAACTATACTTAGGCCAATTCATCAGGGGTTTTGGGATCCAATCAAAATACTCAGATTGTTCCAACAATTTCCCCCTTTTTGATGATGCCAAAACCCTTAAGCAAATTCCTATTCATCTATACAATCAACTGACTTAGTCAGTGAAATAGGTTCAGTACCTTCTGACAAACTAGGCACTTAGTCTATAAGATGAAAACAAGGAATGGGTTAGTACAGTTCTTGATAAGGATTCAGAAAAGAAAATTCAGGAGTCAACAAGAAGTTGTACTCAGGAAAATGAAATAACTTCATTGATTGATATAGGAGTTACAGTTATCCTGAAGCTATTACAATTCCTGAACAACTATTTCCTGATCTATTCCTCATCCTTATTCCAATCAGCTTGAGGAATTTCATACATCTCCAAGACTCGGTTCAGGACCTGCTTCATCCTGTTCCGATCACCAACGGCCCCGGCAGCGCGTCCTACTCTGACGACTTCTTTAGATATTGCTTTCCAGTCCAGTTGCTTGGAGTTCCTGAAGAGTGGAGGAGGGTACTTTATGAATTCCGGAGGAGCAATCTCTACACCTTCAGTTTCAGCATGTCTGATTATTTCAGCACATAGATTTGGATGCTCCTGTGCCATCCAGTGATGGAGTATGACGTCTTTTTTTCAGATTGATCGTCCCATAACCCCACCACGTAGAATAGGTAAGCCCACCTATTTCGGATCGGAATCCATACCTCCAGCATCTCTATCGAAATAAAATCCTCAACAAACTGAAGTGGAGGAGGACCTTGATCTGGATTTACCACCAACTTCCTCTAAGTCTTCATTCGAGATCCAGAAGGCACAGTTTTCTTCTTCTGAACCTGCGAAGTCAGGTACTCATTGGACTCTTTTAATCGTTGGATCTGACTGAGCAGCGAAATCTCCTTCATCTTCTCTATCTTCTCCTCCTCAGTCATCACCATCTTCTTCTGAGTGGTCAACCCAGGATGCATCTGTTCCTCCATCTCCTTGTACAAAAGTTCCAGAGCGGGATCCTCAGAGGACTTCAACCTCTTTGGATCTGAACCTTCAGCAGCTTCGATGGCAGCTACGGACCTAGTCCTTTTTCTGTCCGCAGCTTTCAGTTCAGGGGGGAAGTCCTTCTTTTTTGCTTTCCCAGCAGGTATTTGCTTCTTTCCTTCCCCCTTTTTGGCATCATCGTCGTTGATTCGGCCAACGACCTCGTTTACTAACTCTGCCAATAAAGTGAACTGACTGTCCATCTTAGTCTACTTTGCCTGCAGTTGCCCTATCTGCCCTGCCATCATTCTCAGATCAACACTGAGTGCATCAACAGCTGAATTATGTTCTTTCTTCAACCGTGCTTCGAAGCTCGTCATTCGGTTTTCCAGGGCAGAGGCAATTTCCATCTTCTCTTGTGCAGACATCTCACTCAGCAGCTCATCCTTTAGTTCAGCCTTCAGCTTGGCCAGCTTTACATCAACCAGTTGATCAATCTTTTCAGGCAGTTGTTGATCAAGAAAAGTGGCAAGCTTGTTCTCCTACTGAGTTTGCGCATCAGAGACCATTTGATTGCAGCTTTGAATGACCCCTTTTGCTTGCTCAGAGATAACAGTGAGATCTACTAAGTGTTGAGTCCTGACTTCTCCAAGAAGGTCAATGGCTGCATGCATATCACTTCCCATCTCATTCAGGTCACGATCCAGCCTATTCATCTTCTTATTCAGCACTTCAGAGTTTGAACCAACCCGGCTTGTTTTTTCTCTCGATGAGGATTACCCTTCTGTGAAGATTGGCAAGGGCTCGTGAGGAGTTCTGAACATATAGTGATTCGGGGCTGATCCATTTTCCTCTGACTCGGACCAGACCAGTTGGACCCTCTCCTGAAGCCTCCGCAGTCCCGGGTCCCAGGATTACTTCGTCGGCCGGTGCACTGACCCCTTCAGTGCCACCTTGCTGAGCATCATCAACAATCACAACAACCTCTTTCTCAGCTTCCTTCTCTTCATCTTTTCTTTAAGGCTCTGGCTCAGGATAGATGCATCGGACAGTTTTGATGAAGTCTGCCATCTTGATCAGATGATGCAAGGAATTTACCTCAAAGTGATCAAAGAGAGCAGCTTCAGATTCAGCCATATTGTCCCATCCTCTGGACTCTCCAAGCAGACATAGTTCAGGCCAGGTGGCACTCCTGATCATGGCATAGGTGCGAAGTTGCACAACCGCCTCCTTCTGAGCATCTGAGAGGTCAGGAAACCTCTTCTCCACCATCTCCTCCGCCGTTCCCCTTGCCACAATTTCAAAATCTGGCAATGTGTTCTCATCAGGCGCAGGGAAAGGCCATGGAGCCTCAGCCTGAACTGCTCAGCAACCTCCATCTGAACTCCTCCCTCCTGAGCAGGTTCCCCGTGATCCTCACCCGAGGGGGCCTCCAAACCCTGATAAGTTGATGCAATGTCAAGGATCAGTGGGTTTGGGTCAGTGGGTGCTACATCCGGAATGGCAGAGATTAGGGTGATTTCAAGAGCAGCCTGAACTGATTCCCTCTCCGGATGAGCATGCTGAATCACTCCTTCAGTAGCCTTCTCTTCCACGAGCTTTTTCTTTCGCTCCTCTGACCCCGGATATAAGAATGTCAACTTCTGTTGTTTGGGTCCTGAGGGCTTAGGTTTGTCCTCCGCTGGCTTTGTAATATCTGACTCTGAAGATTTGCCCTCTTGAGCCTTGACTCTCCCATTCGTGCTCGCCTGAGCCTTCTTTTTCTGAGTCCTTGGTCTTCTCTTGGTGCCAGCATCACCGGAGTAAGCTCTGAAGAGATCTATCTTCGCTGGAATTTCGAGTGATTGGGCCTAATTCACATCACCGAGATTCAGGGTCTCCAAGATCAGAGAAATCTTGGTGCCAAAGTGCATTTTGACCTCGAATGTCGCCTGACCCTCCGGCGAGTACTTGATTTTATTGGTCTCATGCTACCAGTAATTGGAGGAAGTAATCCTCCCAGTTAAAATTGTGTCCTGAGGCATCAGAGATCGCCATCATCGTATATAATTTGGGCCGTGAAATCTGCTCCAGCCCTCCAGCAATCCCCATCCCTCCCTGACTAGTCAGGTCAAAGAAGTGACGATTCTCAGTCCTCAGCACCGATTTGTTCAGGCCCGACTTCAGGACCACATCACCATCGCAGAGGGACTGGAGATAATCCTTCTCAGTCCCAAACCCATAATCAACCGGGCTTCATCCAGAGTTGGGAAGATTAAAAACCTCCTTAATCTTCTCCCTGATATTGAGAGTGACCCACCTCCTGTTCATCTCTTCCTCACCATCCTTCCCCTTCACACACAAAGTTAGAGGAATGCACGTCTCCCACTCCTGGGAATCCTTGTTCTGCGCCATCTTGAGATAGAAGGTAGCAACAAGACGGGGATGGAGTCTCTGGGGTCTTGTGGTGATAAATTGCAGAAGTCCTGCATTTTCAAAAAGGTCCTTTACAGGCAAGATGTCAGGATGTTTAGAGGCAAAATCTCCAAATGGTTCCCAATGGATTTCATTTCTGAGATAAAAAAGGTTTCCAAAGAACGAGTCCACAGAAGGAGAAGCCATGAATTTAATATGAAGATATGAAGAAAATCGGTTTGCAGAGAGAAATATATCAACAAAAGATTTGAGTGCATAAAGGTTGCAATAACAAAAACTTCCCTTATTTATACTAAAATTCAGTTTTAATCGGATGGCTCAGAAAGTTATGACTTATGAGATTCAATGGTTAAGATTAAAACGAAAGATGCATGAAGACTCTTCGGTTTTCAACAGTAATGAGTCAAATCTTTTTCGAAAACTGTTCCCGCCCTCTGTGCATTAAATGCACGTCAGAGCATATTCGTATTTAATTCAAATAATTTTCATTAAATAATAACTGAATATTAAATGAATGGCTGGGATTAAATGACAAAATAAATTGATTTGACAATACGACAAACAGTATAAAGAATGATGCACGCAACATACGATGACTGAAAGAAAATCAGGAAACATACCAGTCAGTCAGATTTGTATTCTAACTGATACCACATTTGACCTATCAGGGTGACAAGCCCTGAATTCAGTGTCCTGAATCTTAATCAGTCTGTACTGACCATCCCTTTCATACTGAATGTTCCCCCAACAACCATTCACATTCTCTCTGATATTCCTTCATCCTGAGTCCCAGTTAGTCATTCCCCCCGACCTTATGCATTATGATCTGAGGTTCAGTTAGAATCTCCTAAGCCTGGGTCAAGGAGTCCTAACTCTACTGATAATTCAACAAACCTGGTTTCAGGCAAAGACTTAGTCAGAATGTCAGCTCTCTGTTTATCAGTAGGGACTCTCTCCATCCTAATGTCCTTCTTCTCAACATGATCTCTGATAAAGTGATGCCTGATGTCTACATGCTTACACCTTGTGTGTAAGACTGGGTTTTGGGATATGGCAATGGCACTATTATTGTCACAATAAATTGGGACTTCAGTGGCCTCAATTTGGTAGTCTCTCAGTTGCTGTTTCAGCCAAAGAATCTGAGAACAACAACTGCCTGCCGCCATATACTCAGCCTCAGTAGTAGACACTGCAACACTGGTTTGCTTCTTTGAAAACCAAGAGATCAGTTTACTCCCTAGAAACTGACATGTGCCTGTAGTTGATTTCCTATCAAGCCTACAACCTCCATAATCTGCATCTGAATAGCCAGTCAGTTCTAGGTTGTCATCAGAGGGATACCAAAGTCCTAAATTGACTGTACCTCTCAGGTATTTCAGTATCTTTTTGGCACTCTCTAGATGACTCTTCTTTGGATCAGACTGATACCTTGCACACACTCCGACTGCATAAGTGATGTCAGGACGACTAGCAGTCTGGTACAATAAAGATCCTATCAGTACCCTATATTCAGTTTGATTTACTGAGACTCCTTCTCTGTCAGGATCCAGCTTCTCATTTGTGTTCATGGGAATACGTGAGACTTTGCTGGAGTGAACTCTGAATTTCTGAATCAAGTCCCTTTCATACTTGGACTAATTTATGAAGATTCCGGAGTCAGTTTGCCTAACTTGGAGACCCAGAAAGAAATTCATTTCTCCCATCATTGACATCTCAAATTTCCCAGTTATCAACTTGGAGAATTTCTCACAAAGCTTCAGATTAGGAGATCCAAAAATTATGTCATCAACATAAATCTGAACCAAGAGAATGTCCTCCCCTTCGGATATCCGGAAGAGGGTCCTGTCCACTGTTCCTTTCACGAACCCGTGGTCTATCAGGAATTGGGATAGTGTATCATACCAAGCTCTGGGAGCTTGCTTCAGGCCATAAAGAGCTTTCTTCAGGTGATAAACCTTGTCACCAACTTCGAACCCTGGAGGTTGCTTAACATAGACCTCCTCGTTCAATACACCATTCAGAAAGGCACTCTTTACATCCATCTGATACACTTTGAATTTCTTGAATGTTGCATATGCCAGAAACAACCTGATTGCTTCCAACCTTGTGACTGGAGCAAAAGTTTCATCATAGTCTATTCCTTCGGCCTGAGAGTAACCCTTTGCGACTAGTCTGGCCTTATTTCTGACAACAACATTCTTTTCATCCCTCTTGTTCTTAAAGACCCACTTAGTGCCAATAACATGTTGATGCCTATGTCTCTCAACTAACTCCCAAACCTGATTCCGCTCAAATTGATTGAGCTCATCCTGCATGGCTAGGATCCAGTTGGGGTCAGCAAGAGCTTCTTCTATGCTCTTAGGTTCCTGATCACTCAGGATACAACAAAACATAGCACTCTCGCCAAAGGACAACCTCGTCCTGACCCCCTCATTGATATCACCAATGATATCAGCCAATGAGTGATCATCTAGCCATCGCCTCCTGCTGACGGGAGCACTGGGAGCTGCTGACGTTCCCTCGCCTGATCCTGAAACATTAGTCTCTACAATAACAGGCAAAGAAGTGGAACGAGCAAGAACAGGGGATACTGAGTCATTTCCTGAGGGTTGGCCAATATCAGAGACATTGTTTCCCCCTACAGAGTTGGACTCAGTAACTGTCTCAGGTGAAGAAGCATCATCACCGACAGTACGTACCTCAGGTTGAGTCTGTCCCTCCGTCTGAGACTCAACATTCTCTGAGGCAGGGGCTTGCTGAGGGTTGACCTGAGGTCCATCCTGATCTTCATCATCATAATCCCATCCTTTGGGAGCACTGACAAGTTTGATCTTGAATTCAGGATTTTTCAGACTCAGTCTTGTTACTCTCTTGGTAACCCCCTCAGTGTCAGAACACGGAACCTGTTTCCTATGCATTGATGCAGACTCATCAAACACAACATGAGGTGTTTCCTCCACACAAAGAGTCCCACAGTTGTACACCCTGGAAGCTTTACTAACTGAGGAGTATCCTAAGAAAACTCCCTCATCAGATTTGCAATCAAAGGCTTTCAGCTGGTCTTTCCCATTGTTTAGGATGAAACACTTACACCAAAAAATATGGAAATAAGAGATGCGAGGCTTCCTCTTGTTCCAAGTTTCATAAGGTGTCTGAGCATGTTGTTTGTTCAGCATAGATCACTTCTGAGTGTAGCAAACAGTGTTGATTGCTTCAGCACAATACTTCTTGGGCAGTCCTGACTCAGCCAACATGGTCCTGGCAGCTTCCTTCAGGGTCTGTCACGCCCCAATTTTCATAAACAGCGGAGGTCTCACTTTTATTTAATAATTTGGAAAATATCCTTTAGAGCGTGAACTAACATGCTTGGAATAAAATTTTCTTTTCTTTTCTTTTAAAACCTTTGGGAGTAAAATCAAAATACTCTCATAATTTAAACAATAAAATTCTAATCATAAACTACATGCCTTCAAATAATAAAATCTTATTAAACATGCAATTTCACATAATTTAATAAATTCACATAAATCTAATTCATTCAATTAATATAGGACATAAATTAAAACTAAACTCTATTTAATAGAACATAATATTTTAATCACTCTAAGAACATCAAATAACAATAGGTCAATTAGTCATGCTTCTATTTCTAAAAATCTAAACTCACAAATTCATAAACACTCAAAGATTTCATAATTTCAACAGTGCATCATAAACGAAATAAATCAATCTAAAATATTTAAGTTACTGGGAAAATTCCATAAAAATTAATATAGGTTACTGACTACCTCTATTATCCATATATAATTTTTACTAAATTTTATCCATAACTGAATTTTATCAAAAATTCGCGAGATTTGGAAATCTCAACAAACTGCCACATATTTTTCAAAAAATCATAACTAATTCATTATGACTCCAAATCATGCGATTCAAGATGCATTGGAAAGCTAATTAAAAACTGTAACCGAATATCTAATTTATTTTACGAAAACGTTGAATCACAAAACCGTAAAATCCCTTAAAACTTACTGGAAGGCAGAAACACATCAAAACCTACACATGCAAAAACACTAAAACTCATATTACTAATTACATAAAATCTCTAACAAAATATGTATCTAACATGCATCCTAAATCACCTTTCATGACTCATCAATCAAACCAAATAGACATGATATTCATTGAAAACATATCTTGCATTTAATTAAAAATCCGTGTACTAAATTAAATCATAAGCATGCAATCAAACTCCTCAAGAAAATCAAGAAATATCATAATCCTTAACATAAAATCTTGCAAAACTAATTAAACAAATAACTTGCATAAGGAAAAATCGCTCATTATCTTATTAACTTATGCCTCTCATCCACTTTTTTACCATGAATCCCCACTTTTGATTTCTTTGAAAATAAGAGATGTGTGTACGTTCGGCCTTGCTAAAACCTTGCGTTGAAACCTCTACTCTTCTTCCTCAAATATTTCTCTCGAAACTTGCTCTCTCTTTCTCTCTCTAATTCTCGAAATAATATCTCTTATGGGGTATGTATGGCTGATCGAAAACAGTGAATGAAATAAAGGGTCCTTGATCTTCTATTTATAAGGATGAAAATATATAGGGCTTGAATGAAATCTTGGTGAATATATGATGATTATGGACGAAATTATGGCTTGGTAAAGTATCTTGGCCGAAAATATGGCTTAGATATGGTATCTAGGCCGAAAATGAAGATGTGAAAAATATGGCATAACATATATTGGAACATTCTTGGGAAATCTTGGTAATCTTTCTAATATCTCCAATATAATAAATCTAACAACCTCAAGACTTCATAATATTTAATTCCTAAAGCCTAAATTCGAAAATCCTCATAAAATTATATTGTAACTCTCTTAATAAAATAATTAGGACTCTAACTAACTCTAAATCTTGATCTCCAAAAATACCCTCATCCTTCTAACAACTTTCGAATTTCCTCTCTCCTAAAAGTATTCCTTCTCTAAATTTAATCCTCATAAAAATATCTAATCCCAAAAATAATAAGTCCTCAATTACTATTTTACCCTTAAAAGATTAATACTTAAAGGACTAAAACTCTAAATGGACTATACCACAAAATAATACTCATATTCCTTAAAATATTAAAGTCCTAATCTAGAAGTCCAAAAGTAATATTAATCGGATCAACTAATACTAAGCAAGAAAATAAAACTCAAGCTTAAGAATTTAAAGGATTAAAAACTAACTCTCTAAAAATGTTGGCACAGTCGGCACTCTTCACAAAGTGACCGACTACTTCTTCTAGTGGACTAAGTCTACCCTTAACTTGCCGCATCAGCTTAATTATCCTCCAAGTAAATATCTTCTAGAGAAATCTAATGCTACTTCTCCTTAATAAAAGTGCTAATCCTTATTCTTGTCAATATTACTTATCTCAAAAAATAAATCTTATACTTAATAAGTTAATCCCACAATTAAAACCAAATTCAAATCTAAATCCTTAATTAATCACCAATATTAATACCTTAACTTAGTAATTGAATTAATCCTCCAACAAATTAAATCTCAACTTAAATCTTCACAATTATTCCCAAAGATACACTAAATATTCCTCAAATAATTTCAGAGATTTAACCTCAAAATATCCAATAAATAAATATCAAATATCATCTCTCCAAATAAATATATTCTAGATACTCATAATATCACTCTTGTCCATAAATAATACTCCTAACATTTGCAAGTAACATTTAATACCTAGCAATAAAATCTTAACTCAACTCCTTACATATCCGACAAATATAGTCTAACTTTGCAACATGCACCTTTATCCCTTGAGAGTAATACCTTAAAGTCCTAACATTATTCCTTCGCTTAAAGTCCAAATAATTCCGATAATAATCTCTTGATATTTATTTTCAAGAAAATCCAAACCTTCGATATTTTCTTGTTCTATAACCTTTCATATAAAATCTAATCGAGATCCCTTAAAGATTTATTCCTAATTTCTTGATCCAAATCTTTAATCACATATCCTAGTCAAGATCCCATATAAATTCATCTTTATCTCTAAATAACAAACTTACTAAATTACTTCTATACCCTTAATAAATTGGTACTTAATAAATCCTAATTTTCTCAATTCAATTTGAATTATAACACTTAATAACCAATCAACTTAAATCCTCTAAATCCTTAAATTAAATACTGAATTGGATCATATCTTAATTTGGCTCTCTAACTTTTAATTCACATACTAAAGCCCAAAATAATTTATTAAGAATTTAATCTTAATTCCCAAATACTCAAATCAACTTTACTAACTTAATCATTAGAAAAATTAATACTTAAGGCTCATGAAAAACTTAAAGAACTAAAGCACAATATTTAATCCTACACGCAACTTAACTTTAAAACCTCAAATGCGACTTATAAACTATAACTTGAATCTATTTAAGCTGGGCGTGACAGGGTTTGATTCCTTCTTTCAGCTACCCCATTCTGCTGAGGGGTCCTAGCTGCAGAAGTCTCATGAGTTATACCATGGTTAGTACAGAAGTCAGTTATAATAGAGTTTATAAACTCAGTTCCTCGATCTGATCGGATCCTGACTATGCTCTGACCCTGTTCAGTACTCAATTGCTTGAGTAGCTCCGGAAGCTTGACCTGAGTCTCCTTCTTGTTTAGCAAGAAAATAACCCATGTATACCTGGAATAATCATCAACAACAACAAGGGTATATTTCCTACCATTTATGCTGACAGGAGTAACTGGACCAAAGAGATCCATGTGCAGGAGCTGAAGCACTCTGTCAGTTGAGAAGGCTTCTTTCTCTTTGAATGAGGCTTTGGTTTGCTTACCTTCCTGACATGCTCCGCACACGTGGTCTTTGCTAAAAACTTCATTTGGTAGACCATCTACAAGAGAAAGTCTAGAATTTTTTTTAATAATCTTGAAGTTTAAGTGACTCAGGCGTTTATGCCAAAGCCAACTGAGCTCTGAGGAGCTCTTAGCTACCAAACAAGTTTCAGGAGGACTGCTCTTGAAGTCAGCAAAATATACATTGCCCCTCCTGATACCTGTAATCAGAACCTGTAGTGTAGATTTATCCTTCACAAGACACGTGTTAGATGTAAATTCTACACTATATCCTCAGTCACAAAACTGACTGACCGAGAGTAAGTTATGTCTCAGTCCCTCAACATATGATACATTCAGTACACGGACAGAGCCAATAACAAGGGTTCTGAATCCCCTTGTGAAACCTTTAGAGGTATCACCAAAGGTTACCTGCGGGCCTTCTTGAGCTACATAATCCTGAAGGAGATCACGAAATTCGGTCATATGCCTAGAACACCCTGAGTCCAAGTACCAGTCCTTCATCAGATCCTCCTTCTTCTTCTTGTAGCCCGCAGCCACCTGAAAAGAATCAGGCCTTAGGTACCCATCTCGTATTGGGTACTACGGAGTCAGCCATACCCTTCGGGATCCAGATTTGTTTTACAATTCTGATAGCATCAGAAGTGTAAACCTGTCTCCTTGAAACATCAACATACACAGTCTTCTTCCTTTGTGCCTGGGAAGTTGAGGGTGTATGGGTGTCAACCTGAGGTTCAGGAGCCCTGAAAAAGTTCCTGGGGGCGGGCCTCCAGTTCCTCTTTGGCCTGGGTTCATTGGGCTAGGGTCTGTCCTGAGAAGGAGCAGCTCTGGCCTGACCTCTTGGCACTTGAGGTCTGGTCTGAGTGTTATTGGAGTCAGGTCTCTGTTGCCTTTCAGAGGCCACCTGGTTTAACCTTTTCCTCTGAGGATTGGGACGTTCCTAATGGACTCTGTGCCCTATCTGAGGAGTCTGGACCTCAGTAGTCCTTGACCTTGCCTGAGGTTTCCTCTGACTGGATTTCCTTCCACCCTGAGCATTTCCAGGCTGGGCCTGAGAAGTGCTAGGAGCAGAGTTCTTCCCAGCTTGAAGATTCCTAGGCTGAGCCTTGGAGTTTCCTTGGTCTGTCTTCCTCGACTCAGGATGAGAAGCCTTGGCCTTTCCCTTAGGTTTTGGCCTTTGTTCCTCAGTCCTTTGCCTGACAGGTTCAGCAGGCATTTTCTCCTTCCCTTTGCCTTTATCCTGACGAGCAACACTTGGGCTCTTATCGTCAGTTTGGGCAGGGACAAACTTCTTCAGAGAGTTGCTCCCTGAAGCACCTCTCTTCTTCTTGCCCTTTGGGTCTTTTGAGGCATCATAGCCTAACCCAGCTTTAGCACCATCGTTCAGTTGAGAGAAACTTGTTAACTCATCCACCACTTGGGTAGATATGTATAACTTCTTCAGCTTAACCTCAAGATGCCCATTTATTTCTTTCAGGGCCTCAATTTCAGTGTGTACTGAAGCATCAACTCTTCATGAGCTTTCTCTTTTGAGATCAGCTCAAGATCCCAAGCAGTTTGCTCAGCACAAAGGCGAGCTTGCCACTCAGTTTCGAACATTACTCTCAGAGCAATTCGCTCAATCATTAGCTGTTCTTGAGCGAGGAACAGATCAGTATCACGAGTCTCAATCAGCGAGCTGATTACACCCTTCAGTCTTTCTACCTCCAGTGGAGCTTCATCATGCTTGTTCCGAGCATGAAGCAGCTCTTCCTGGAGATGTACTAATCTGAGAGCTTCCTCAGTATCTCTCACTCTGAGAGACTCAGTAAGCCGATCGTTCTCCCCACTCAGTTGTGCATTCATATGCACTGTGTGAGTATGAGTCTCCTGAAGCCTTGAGAAGTCAACCATCAATTGCTCTAGAGCGAGCTGAAGGTCGAGTTCCCCTGCTGAGTCTTAGCTAAGCTCAGGTGCGTGATTAGGAGAAGAGGCAGAAGAACATACCTCATCATCTGCCATCAGATAGAGGTCATCATACTCCTCATCGGAGAAGAGTTCAGGAGACCGGAGTCCTGGGCCGTCTGAATCTGAGGAATCCTCAGCAATCAAAGCTCTCCGGTCTGATGCCCTGAGCTCTCTCTTGGCTCTCCGATCCTCTCGCTCACGAGCACCGAGCTCTGAACAGTCATACTGATTGTGTTGGTCCCGAAACGAGTATAATAAGTGTATGGGGGGACTACACTGATGTCAGATTTTTCTGAAAGACTCAGAAAAATGCTCTAACACACTCAGTCAGGATTTCCTGAAGTACTCAGTATGCTGAAGGTCCACAGGGGCAGCAGGGACAGTTTAGTAACGAGTCAGATAAGCTGAGTGTGAGTAAAGTGCTCGGAAGCTCAGTAGAGATAATAAACCTACTGACCGCTTGGAAGCAAGTTAGTTGGACTACTATCTCAGTGAGTCAGAGTGGGTGCGGAAAGTGAGCCCTTAGGTTCTACTCATTTTTAGTTTCTGAAAACATTTTCTCTGAGTTTGCTTAGTAAACTAGTAGTTAATGCTGAGTGCACAGTGTTAAGATTCAGGATGATTGATTCAGTCCTGAATAGAAAAGCGATGCACGATGTTCAGTTTATTATGATGACAGTTATGATCCTGATCAGAACAGTAAATCAGCACACAGGGGACTTTTTAACGTGGTTCGGAGATAACCAACTCCTACGTCCACGACCTGATTTAATAGGAAGCTACCCTCAAAACCCTGAGGATAGGTGCTTGGGTTTTACGTGCCAAGGGACACGAGTAGCCAACTTCCTCTCTTAGGAATTTGCGTTTTACAAGTCCCAGTCCTTCTAACCAACCAATCTCACACCTTGAGTGGTTTGGTATTCTGGTTTCCAACTAAGATAGCTCTAGCAATACAAAACAATGCTAAATAATAGAGCTATCGATCTAAGCAAATATAGAGTGAATCCTACTACAACACTAGGGAAATTTAATTGCAGAGTGTTGTTTATGGTATGCTTTGAATGCTTGGATTCTTGAGAGTTTTCTCTTGGAAATTTCCCGTTAGCCTTGAATGGGTGCAAGGCTCTCCATATTTATAGACAAGATTCAAAATAGATCCGTTGGAGGAGATCAAATCAAATCTTTCCTATTTTAGGTAGATTGCAGGCTAGAAATACTGTTTGACCTACCCGCCATGCTTATTCCGGCAAGTTGTCACATCACCTGCAACTTTTTGAGACGCTTTAAATGCCGCATTAAATGCTGCGCAGACTCCGTGCATGCGTGTTGAAAGATCATTGGCTCTTCATTATAACGGCTAGTTGACCTTCAGACATTTGTCCTTCCTCGTACATTCAATGCTCTGAGTCTCTTGTTAATAACTCAGTCTGAACGTGTGTCTTAATGGAGTCTTACTGACATTCTCTTTGTCTCTTGTCTGATAGCATAAATAACCTTTTGCTTTGGACTTACATGATTCAGGTGATCTGAACCACGGCCTGAGTCAGGTCCTATGTGCATTCAGCACAGCCTGATGGGTTATTCAGCCCAGTATGTGTAACCTTTTTGCTTCGGACTTACAGGATTTAGGTGAACTTAACCAAGGCCTAAGTCAGGTCTTAAGTGCATTCAGCACAGCCTGATAGGTGACATTTACTCTTCACTGACTAACTTCTGTCCTGAGTATGCTTAGTGTACTCAGTAGAAACATCAGTCAATGGTATTTCAGAATTGACTTCAGGATGAATTAGCAGGCTTCGATCTTCAGCTTCAGAACAGACAATCTTCAGCAAGACTGACTGACACTTTCAGGATGGTTTACACTTCAGACTTCAGTAAATTGGGTCGACTCCAATATTCTTCAGTCTTCAGCATGGTCCTCCTGTACTGAATCTCTAACCTAACTATCCTAAATTATTTTATCCTGAACAGCTATACTTAGGCAAATTCATCAGGAGTTTTGGGATCTAATCAAAACTCTCCAATTGTCCCAACAGATAGTGTCCGGTCTTCTTGCAGTGGTAGCATTGATCAACATCAGAAGCAAACTTCTTGTCAGTGTACCTTTTGTCTAATGACTCCCTCCTGCTCCCTGATGATCGTTCAGGTTTGGAGCTGGATCTTCTGGGCTCATCATCTCTCCTCTTCTCATCTTTGCGCCGCTCAGGCTCATTGCGATCTCTCCTAGAATTTGAACCCCTCCTTTCTTCTCTTCGGGGGCTCAATCTCCTGGGGCTGGAGTACCTGCGATCACGGCTGTCAGTATAAAATTTCTTATACCTTCTGAATCGAGAGTTCATTTTCTCGAAACGCCGCGCCATCAGGCTGTATTCCAAGGCCAGCTCATCTTTGTTCATGTCCTTCAGAGACTTAGAACCAGATCCAGCCTCAGGCTCAGGAATAGCTTTAAGAGTCACGCTCTTTTCCTTTTCAGGAGTCTTCTCCTCACTAACTTCCTCACTGACAACACCCTTCTTCTTCCTCTTATCGAGGTCAAATTCCAGAGCCTTTAACTCTGAGAATAGGTGAGAGTGAGTAATGTTGGTAAGATCCTGAGTGTTCTTCAACAAGATCACTCCTGTGTCCCATCTTTCAGGGAGACAGTTCAGAATTTTGGAAGACACCTCCCTCTTGGGAAATTCCTTCCCAAGGGTTGCTAGCTCGTTCATAATCTTAATGAACCGAGCTTCCATCTGATCGATGGACTCTCCCTCTAACATCCGGAAGGCCTCAAATTTCCTGATTGCAAGATCTCTCTTGTGCTCCTTGATTTTTTCTGATCCCTCACTCATCTCCTTCAAAGCATCCTAGATCTCCTTTGCATTCCTAAGGTGCATGAGCCTGACCGAATTCTCGTAAGAAACGGTGTGGAGTATAATGTTCTTAGCAACATTATCCAGTCCGATTTGCTTAATCTGATCAGAATTAAGCGCGGACCTCTCCACTTCTTCATCTCCGGCAGCTGGAACAGGAACATTGCCAGCAACAGGCCAGGTCATCTGAAGATTCCTCATGAATTTGATCGGACCCTACTCAATCACCAGAGGCATCTGATCATGGATGGAATAGAGATGTGCGAGTACCCTAATTTCCAATAGTCATAATTATCAATAGAAAATTCAGGAAGATTGCCCTCGAGACGTTTAGAACCGGATGCCATGATATGCAGTTTTCAGAAACAAGATCTGGTTTGTAGACCACCAAAAGTTTCTCCTCAGAAACTGTTGGTAAACAAAGTCAGTGGTCCTTTGAACCACTGCTCTGATACCACTTGTTGGTCCCGAAACGAGTACAATCAGTGTATGGGGGGAATACACTGATGTCAGATTTTTCTGAAAGACTCAGAAAAATGCTCTAACACTCTCAGTCAGGATTTCCTGAATTACTCAGTATGCTGAAGGTCCACAGGGGCAGCAGGGACAGTTCAGTAATGAGTCAGATAAGCTGAGTGTGAGTAATATGCTCGGAAGCTCAGTAGAGATAACAAACCTACTGACTGCTCGGAAGCGAGTCAGTTGGACTACTATCTCAGTGAGCTAGAGTACGTGCAGAAAGTGAGCCCTTAGTTTCTACTCATTTTAGTTTCTGAAAACATTTTCTCTGAGTTGCTTAGTAAACTGGTGGTTAAGGCTGAGTGCACAGTATTAAGATTCAGGATGATTGATTCAGTCCTGAATATAAAAATAATGCAGAATGTTCAGTTTAGAATGATGACAGTTATGATCCTGAACAAAACAGTAAATCAGCACACAAGGGTCTTTTTAACGTGGTTCGGAGATAACCAACTCCTACGTCCACGACCTGATTTAACAGGAAGCTATCCTCAAAACCCTGAGGATAGGTACTTGGTTTTTACGTGCCAAGAGACACGAATAGCCAACTTCCTCTCTTAGGAACTGACCCCTGGGCGTTTTACAAGTCCCAGTCCTTCTAACCAACCAATCTCACACCCTAAGTGGTTTGGTATTCTGGTTTCCAACTAAGATAGCCCTAGCAATACAAAATAATGCTAAATATTAGAGCTATCGATCAAAGAAAATACAGAGAGAATCCTACTACAACACTAGGGAAATTTAATTACAGAGTGTTGCTTATAGTATGCTTTGAGTGCTTGGATTCTTGAGAGCTTTCGCTTGGAAATTTCCCATTTTTCTTGAATAGGTGCAAGGCTCTCCATATTTATAGGCAAGATTCAAAATAGATCCTTAGGAGGAGATCAAATCAAATCTTTCCTTTTTAGGGTGGTTGTAGGCCAGAAGTACTATTTGACCTAATCGCCATGCTTATTCTGGCAAGTTTGTCCCACCGCCTGCAACTCTGAGACGCATTAAAAGCCGCATTAAATGCTGCGCAGACTCCATACATGCGTGTCGAAAGATCATTGGCTCTCCGTTCTAACGGCTAGTTGACTTTCAGACATTTGTCCTTCCTCGTACATTCAATACTCTGAGTCTATTGTACATAACTCAGTCTGAATGTTTGTCTCATTGCAGTCTTACTGACAACATGAAAGTATTAGCCCATGGCTAATTGGAATCTAACTACTGCAATTAAGAATGTAAACATCATGATTATTAACTAGAACAAGAGAATTAAAGGAATTCTTACCATAAGAAGATGAATTGAATGCAAGCTACAAACCTCCAAATTGCTAAGTCTTGATCCACAACTTGAAATAAGAAATTGAACCGTAGAAACGTAGGAAATTCAATGAAGATTACATTGGAAAAAATAGATTAAAGATCTAATGGATAGATCAAAAGTTATTGTAGAAAGAAGATTGAATCTAACTAAGAACCCACTAAGTAACTACCTAATTCTCTCTCTAAACTAATCTAAGAACTAACTAATGAAGAAGATCTAGATGCCTTGAAAATCTGATCCTTGAGGTATTTATAGTGCCCACAATGTTTAGTCTAAAGTGCCCTTCATTAAAACGCGCAAAAATACAAAAATAGCCCTAAAATTGTGAAATTTCGGAACTACTGCCTAACGTGAACTGGAGGGCTGCCGATCGTGATCGGCAGCGAGTTCACACGGAATGTCAATCTGCCGAACCACTACTACACTCCTGTCGATCGTGATCGCACGCGAGGTCGCGCGCGACGTTATCTGCCGTTCCAGAACGAATTCGCGCGATCCGCGTTGATGTGCTGTCTAGCGAGTTGTTTTCTTCATATCTTGAGTTCTAGAGCTCCGATTGACTCGATTTTTTTACGTTGCGACCCTCTCTTTGAGCTCTTCAACATGATATATCATTTGCACCAATTGGATGCAAAAAGATGCATCTATGACCCTAATCTACTGAGTACACTAAGCATGCTCATGTCAGAACTTAGTCAGTGAAGGGCAAGGTAACCTATCAGGCTGAGCCTAATGCTAATTAGACCTGACTTGGGCATTGTATCATTCACTGATACATGTAAGTCCGAAGCAAAAAGGTTACCTATGCTATGGGACAAGTTCACATTTATGTTAACACCTGAGAGAAAGAGAATGTCAGTGGACTCTATTAAAGACAAACATTTATCCTGAGTAACTAGTCGTTTGTACAGAGAGTCAATCGACAATCGATAAGCATGTATGGAGTGTACGCAACAATTAATGTGGCATTCAATGCATCTCAGTGTTGCAGGCAGCAGGACAGAATTTTCCAGATTAAGCATTGGAAAAAGGTCAACTAGTACATTTCGCCTGCAACAACCCCAAAATAGGAAGATTTGGGTGGATCTCCTCCAACGGATCTATTTCAAATCTGCCTATAAATACAGAGGACCTTGCACCCATTCAAGGTTACGGGAAATTTCCAAGCGAAAGCATTCTCAAGAATCCAAGCACTCAAAGCATACTTTGAACAACACTCTGAAGTTTTAAATTTCCCTAGTGTTGTATTAGGATTCACTCTGTACTTGCTTAGATTGGTAGCTCTTATCTTTAGCATTGTTTTGTATTGCGAGAGCTATCCTTAGTTGGAATCAGAACATCAAACCCCTCAGGTTGTGAGGAAGGTTGGTTAGGAAGGACTGGGACTTGTAAAACCACCCAGGGGCTAAGTTCCTTATAGAGGAAGGAAGCTATTCATGCACCTTGGCACATTAAAAACAAGTTCCGATCCTCAGTGTAAGAGGATCACTTCCTGTTAAATCAGGCCATGGACGTAGGAGTGGGTTATCTTCTAACAACGTTAAAAAGGCCCCTGTGTGCTGATTTACATACTTGTTTGTGATCATAATTGTCATCATCATAAAATGAGCATTTGCATAAGCTTTTAAAAGTTAGGAGAACTCAAATCTTCTGACCCAGAATCTTGTGCACCAACCTTAACCACCTTTTCTAAGCAAAGTCAGAGAAAAATGTTTTCAGGAATTAAAACGAGTAGAACTTAAGGGCTCACATTCCGCACGCACTCTAGCTTACTGAGATAGTAGTCCAACTGACTTACTTCCGAGGGGTCAGTAGGTTTGTTATCTCTACTGAGCTTCCGAGCACAACACTCATACTCAGCCTATCTGACTCCTTACTGATTTGTCCCTGCTGCCCCTGCGGACTATCAGTTTAGTGAGAACTTTCAGGATCTTCCTAACTAGTGTGTAAGAGAATTTTCCTGAGTTTTTGGGAAAATCTGACATCAGTGTATTCCCCCATACACTGATTTACTCGTTTTGGGACCAACATAAAGTATGAATTTGGATTTTGATTTCTCAATCTTATTTATTTTTTAAATTTACAAATCCAATGTTAATGGCAGACCAAAGTCCTCGTTATTGATGGTTATGTTTGACAGATATAAATTAAATGCAGAATTTAAAAAGGAACAAGAATAGTTTAAGCACTTCTATGATATGTTTTGGTCATCTTTTACTATACCAACTATACCCTCAATAGTAGAGAACTTGATAAGTAAAAAATACGAGGAGACAACTGCCTTAAAAATTTCAAAGAAAGGGTTACCAAGAAAGCCATTATAGAGTTTGGCTAGTCAACTATTACAAATTCAATTGGTCTAGTGATCCTAAGCATACCATCTAGGCTACTAGATAGCTCCATAGTGAGTTTCATCATTCTATAAGCCTGACAACAGTGTCTCCGAACCCCTTCTGAATTAATCATACGACTTGATGTTAGTTCGTGAGGCTGCCCATTTGGTTGGGGGGGTTTAAATGATGTTACAGAAGTACCTGTAATCCACCAGGATGCGACTAACATCCACCATGTTCAGAAGCAACCAACAACATAGGATGACACATTTTTCAAAGGCGGCTGCATTAATTCTAAGCAGACATTTAACGAGCTTTCAACCATTATTGCTTAGAATTGGCCACCTAAAATCTGAAAAAGATTTTTAGAAGAACGTTGGACTTCAAAAATAGCATAATTTGAAAATCTTCTCTCCAATGGATTTTTTTTCAAATTATGTCTATAAATACAGGAGCTGAAGAAGAAGCTAAACACTGGAAACAAACAAGCTATAAGAATTCAAAGCTCTCAAAGTTCATCACTCACAAAGCACTCGAAATCACAATTGATTCCCAAGTGCTTACACTGTTAAGAGCTCAACACTGTATTTTAGGCTTGCACTGTATCATTCTAGAAGCCTACTGAGATAACTCTACACCAGACACTGATCTACATTGTAAAGAGTTATCTCAACACTAGTTGGAGTACTCAAAGCCCTCAAACTGTAATAGGTTTAAGGCTGAGAGTTGGAAGAAAGTAAGCTGAGTTGTTTCTCAGTCTGAAATCTTGAGAGGACTAGGACTCAGGAAAACTCCTAGAGATCAAGACAAGATATTCTTGATCAGTGCACCTTGGCACTCTAAAATAAGGAATTCTCCTGTTAAATCAGGAAAAGTGGATGTATGAGAGTTTTAACTCCGAACCAATATAAATCCTCTGTGCCTTTACTGCTTTATTCATTTGTGTGAGTTATCAAGGGTGTTATCTTTAATCCGCTGCCAACTTAAATCACTGTTCTATATCACAGGCTGCCTATCAGGGACTTTCAAGTCCACTGTTGTTTTAATCAAGTCACCTGTGTCTTTTAGTCCACTGTGAAGATTAATAATTTGAAAATTTGTACGCACATGTGTATTCCCCCCCCCCCATACACCTATTATTTTGACACCCTGTACATATATTTCACAGTCGTCTTCTCTTCCCGAATACTTTATTTTGACTTTGAAGTCGTAACATAAAAAAATCTGACAAAAGATGGGAAATTGTACGCCATATATATATAATAGAAAAATTAATTAACAAAATTATATTTCAAGTATATACAAATAAAAAAATGGGGATAAAAACTAAACGTGATTATGCCCTAAATCAAAATTCAAAAATAACGTGATTATACCCTAAATCAAGATTTAGTGGTAGAAGGATTTCATGAAACATTATTCATATGTAATTAAAAAATATGTGCACATACATAATGCATGAACAATATTATACTCTAGAATAAACAATTCAGACATTAAAATTTTAAATCAAATAGATCTGTAATTGTAGCAATTAAACATTACCTCCAAAAGAAAACCACGAAATTGTGTAGCTTTAGAAAAAAAATTATTTCACCAGATTATTAGATGTGAAATATGAACCTGCAAAAAAAATTTAACATAAAAAGATAAATAAACAATTTGAATATTAGAATACAATAAATAAGAACATCTGAAGAGAAATAAGAAGAAGCAAGAGACGTACGAAGAAGTAAGGTTAAAAGATGATAATAATAATATTTAGAGAGTTAAAATTTTTAGAAGTATAGGAATTAAGATGAACGGTTGAGATTAAAAAAATTAGATATAAGATTTGATATTATGAATATATTTATAACATTTATATAAAAAATATATATATATTTATAAAATATTAAAATGTATGATTAAAATTAAAATACTTATTATAAGACCGAGATTAATTCTTAATGTTAGAGTTAATTGGAATAGAGAAATTTTAAAATCGAGCATTCTGGTTGATTTCATAACTTCTTCTTTATATAATATAAAGATATAAAGAACAAGAATGACATTTTATAAGTTGGATAAGTAAGAAAATATTAGAGTAGATATATATTTCCAACCAAAAATGGATATTATATATGAAATATTTTATGAATATAGGATCGATAGAATGCAAAATATTAATACAATTCACGAGTTTTGTACAGGTCGGGTTGAAATTACTATTAAAGCAAATACTATTTTTTTACCCATATTTATGTGTTTTTACATAAAAATTAGTTATTCTCCCGTGCGATGCACGATTAGATATTGATAATATTTTAATATTAGATAAAATGTGTTATAAATTTAAATTTATTTTATTTTATTTTTCAACTAATTATTATTTATTTATTTTTAAAAAATTATTAATATATGATTTATGAGCGATAATATATATGTAAGTATTTCACAATTATTTAATTAACTATATATATTTAAAAAAAATTAAACTAACAAAATACTAAAATTTTAGAAATGACATTAATATTGAAAATATTAATGAAGTTTTCCTTAAATACCAGTATTCAACTATATATCAAAATTAATAAATAATTGAATTGATATTATAGATTTTATTTTATATATAGAATAAGAATGTATATTAAAAATTAAAAATAGACGATAAATTTGAATAATAGAAGAAATGTAACCATTGAACTGAATAAGAATTTGCACCTTCATTGTGTTTCCTATTGCATACACAAATTTTTTATTTGATATGTAGTTGAAATATGTTGAAAGAAAAAAATAAATATTATATAAGCGTTGTTGAGTGATTATTGTAATTGAACGATTATGTGGCTAATTATCTTGTGGAATCACCCAAACAATAATCTAAGATATTGAATTAGTTGGAAGATATGAATATAGAGAGAAATATTTAGTGAGAGAAATTAATTATATTCTTATATAGATTTTCAGAATTGGAATCCCTTACAAATGAGAGTGTATCTCATATTTATACCCTTGCATGGGTGAGGTGGCACACAATTAGGCTAATTAGCCTTGGGTAGTAACAAGTGTCCTCCACTTGTCATTATTAAACTTACTTAACCCAATAACTCAATTTAAAAGACAAATCAACTCTCCTCGGCTGGTCTCCTTCCTTGGTGGTCCAACTACTCACTACAGGAAATCACACATTCCGTGACGAAATTTTGTGTGACGATACAAAATTCGTCACAATATGTTACCTACAAGTGACAAATTTAATTTTCGTCACCAAAAAGTGAGAATTCGTGATGAATTTTCTTTTTGTCGCCATTGGTGTTTTTTTTCGTTACTAATTCGAAATTTTCATGACAAAAACAAGAAATTCATCAAAATAAACTTTGGTGACGATACTCATAATATTTAGTGACGATATTCAACGTCATGAAAAATAGTATTTTCGTGACAACTATACGTTTTGTCATTAATTATTCAAAAGAATTGGTGACGCACTTAATTCGTCACACTATTAATTGGTGACGATTGTCATTGTAATTAGTGACGATCATAGTTGTCATATAATATATAAAATTAATGACAATTTTATGTTTTGTCGCTAATTGTTCATAGTAATTAGTGACATATTCTTTCGTCACCAATATTGATATATAGTGACAATTAATAATCTTTTTTTAATGGCGCACTTATTTCGTCACAATATTATTCGGTGACGATCTCAATTTTAATTGGTGACGATCAATATTGGTCATATAATATAAAGTTTTAATGACAATTTTATGTTTCGTCGCTAATTATTCATAGTAATTAGTGACATATTCTTTCGTCACCAATATTGATATATAGTGACGATTATTAATCTTTTTTTAATGACGCACTTATTTCGTCACAATATTATTCGGTAACGATCTTTATTTTAATTAGTGGCGATCAATATTGGTCATATAATATTCAATTTGCATGACGGTTTTATGTTTCGTCATTAATTGTTCATAGTAAATAGTGACATAGTATGTTGTCACCAATATTTATATATGATGACGATTAATAAATTTTTCCATACTGAATAAAATTGTGAATATAAAATTTATTAAAAAAATTTGTTTATTAAGGTTCGATCACAAAACCTTTCGATTAAACTTGACAAATAGACAAATAACGATCAAATAGCTAGATAATTTTTATTTTAATTTGATGTTTATTATTTATTATATTTTTGCCAAATAATCTAGATATCTTTTATTTTAATTTGATGTTATTATTTATTATAAAAAAATGAATACATCAATGGCACTTGAACCTATGACCTTTCCAACAAATAATTTGCCTTTCACCAACTAAGCTACACATATCTTGTTTATTGAACATGAAAAAATATGATAAAATAGAATCCCTAATTACTCCCAATTAAATTCTTGGAAAGTTGATAACTAAAAAAAAATTAAATTCTTGGAGAGCGGATAACTAAAAATTTGGGGTGACAGAGGCTCGAACTCTCGACCTCAAGATCACTCAGAACTATAAGACCTACGCACTAGCCAACTGCGCCACCCCCACACATGTAAATTTTTTATATATTGTAACTAAAAAATAGATTCTTAATATTGTTTAAAAAAATATGATAAAAAAATCCCCAATACTCGCTCTAGCTCCCCAATTTCGGCGTGAATCAAAGAGAAGTTGCGTGAATTGTGAATTTTGGTGCATTCAACAACCAGAAATCGCGACGAAATTTGGCGAACTCCGACCAGAAATTCAGCAACCAAAAACCGCGATGACAATTTGGTGTGATTATCAATTTGATTAATGATTTAGTGATTCTATTTACAAGTATTGATGTTGGGATCCTAATAGTATCACTCTTTTGTGAGGATGATATTAGGAACTACTCAGTCTAGTATTACATACTATTAGGTTATTTCCTAGTACCATCCTCACAAAAGAGTAATACTATTAGGTTATTTTCTTAATTTTAATTTTTAATTACTACTAAAAATAAAAGTTTTGCAAGATATTATCTATTTTAGTTTTAAGTTACTAGATTAGATATAAAAAAAAATAGTTCAAAGATATACACTTGTTGTACGAAAAGATTACTCGTTGTGTTACTTGTTAGTTGAAATTGTACGTGTGATACTTATAGTAATCATATCCACTTGTAGTACTCACGCATCCTCATGTTTACCAAAACTCCACGTTATGATAAATTTAGTGATTTGGTGTGTGATTATAAATTTGATTAATGATTTAGTGATTATATTTACAAGTATTGATATTGAGATCCTAATAGTATCACTTTTTGTGAGAATGGTATTAGGAACTACTTAGTCTAGTATTACATACTATTAGGTTATTTCCAAGTACCATCCTCACAAAAGAGTAATACTATTAGTTTATTTCCTTATTATTTAGTTTTAAATTACTACTAAAAATAAAAGTTTTGCAAGATATTATCTATTTTAGTTTTGAATTACTAGATTAGAAAAAAAAATTAGCTCAAAGATATACACTTGTTGTACGAAAAGATTACTCGTGGTGTTACCTGCTAGTTGAAATTGTACTTATAATACTTATAGTAGTCATATCCACTTGTAGTACTCACACATCCTCATGTTTACCAAAACTCCATGTTATGACAAATTTAGTGATTTGGTGAGAGATTATCAATTTGATTAATGATATAGTGATTCTATTTACAAGTATTAATGTTGGGATCCTAATAGTATCACTCTTTCGTGAGGATGATATTAGGAACTACTCAGTCTAGTATTACATACTATTAGGTTATTTCCTAGTACCATCCTCACCAAAAAGTAATACTATTAGGTTATTTCCTTAATTTTTAGTTTTAAATTACTACTAAAAATAAAAGTTTTGCAAGATATTATCTATTTTAGTTTTGAATTACTAGATTAGAAAAAAAAAATTAGTTCAAAGATATACACTTATTGTACGAATAGATTACTCGTGGTGTTACCTGCTAGTTGAAATTGTACTTCTAATACTTATAGTAGTCATATCCACTTGTACTACTCACAATCCTCATGTTTACAAAAACACCATGTTATGACAAATTTAGTGATTTGGTGTGTGATTATCAATTTGATTAATGATATAGTGATTCTATTTACATGTATTGATATTGGGATCCTAATAGTATCACTCTTTTGTGAGGATGGTATTAGGAACTACTCAGTCTAGTATTACATACTATTAGGTTATTTCCTAGTACCATCCTCACAAAAGAGTAATACTATTAGGTTATTTTCTTAATTTTTAGTTTTAAATTACTACTAAAAATAAAAGTTTTGCAAGATATTATCTATTTTAGTTTTAAATTACTAGATTAGATATAAAAAACAAAATTAGTTCAAAGATATACACTTGTTGTACGAAAAGATTACTCGTTGTGTTACCTGATAGTTGAAATTGTACTTGTGATACTTATAGTAATCATATCCACCTGTAGTACTCACACATCCTCATGTTTACCAAAACTCCATGTTATGATAAATTTAGTAATTTAGTGTGTGATTATCAATTCGATTAATGATTTAGTGATTCTATTTACAAGTATTGATGTTGCGATTCTAATAGTATAACTCTTTTGAGAGGATGGTATTAGGAACTACTCTGTCTTGTATTACATACTATTAGGTTATTTACTAGTACCATCCTCACAAAAGAGTAATACTATTAGGTTATTTTCTTAATTTTATGTTTTAAATTACTACTACAAATAAAAGTTTTGCAAGATATTATCTGTTTTAGTTTTAAATTACTAGATTTGATATAAAAAAATAAAATTAGTTCAAAGATATACACTTGTTGTACAAAAAGATTACTTGTTGTGTTACCTGATAGTTGAAATTGTACTTGTGATACTTATAGTAATCATATCCACTTGTAGTACTCACACATCCTCATGTTTACCAAAACTCCATGTTATGATAAATTTAGTAATTTGGTGTGTGATTATCAATTTGATAAATGATTTAGTGATTCTATTTACAAATATTGATATTGGGATCCTAATAGTATAACTTTTTTGTGAGGATGATATTAGGAAGTACTCAGTCTAGTATTACATACTATTAGGTTATTTCCTAGTACCATCCTCACCAAAGAGTAATACTATTAGATATTTCCTTAATTTTTAGTTTTAAATTACTACTAAAAATAAAAGTTTATAAGATATCATCTATTTTAGTTTCAAATTACTATATTAGATATAAAAAACAAAATCAGTTCAAAGATATACGCTTGTTATACGAAAAGATTACTCGTTGTGTTACCTGTTAGTTGAAATTGTACTTGTGATACTTTTAGTAATCATATCCACTTGCATGACTCACACTTCCTCATGTTTACCAAAACTCCATTTTATGATAAATTTAGTGATTTGGTGTTTGATTATCAATTTGATTAATGATTTAGTAGTTCTATTTACAAGTATTGATGTTGGGATTCTAATAGTATAACTCTTTTGTGAGGATAGTATTTGGAACTACTCAGTCTAGTTTTACATACTATTAGGTTATTTTCTACTACCATCCTCACAAAAGAGTAATAATATTAGGTTATTTCCTTAATTTTTAGTTTTAAATTACTACTAAAAATAAAAGTTTTGCAAGTTATTATCTATTTTAGTTTTAAATTACTAGATTAGATATAAAAAAACAAAATTAGTTCAAAAATATACACTTGTTTTACGAAAAGATTACTCGTTGTGTTAACTGTTAGTTGAAATTGTACTTGTGATACTTATAGTAATCATATCCACTTGTAGTACTCACACATCCTTATGTTTACCAAAACTCCATGTTATGATAAATTTAGTGATTTGGTGTGTGATTATCAATTTGATTAATGATTTAGTGATTTTATTTACAAGTATTGATGTTGGGATTCTAATTGTATAACTCTTTTGAGAGGATGGTATTAGGAACTACTCTGTCTAGTATTACATACTATTAGGTTATTTCCTAGTACCATCCTCACAAAAGAATAATACTATTAGGTTATTTTCTTAATTTTTAGTTTTAAATTACTACTAAAAATAAAAGGTTTGCAAGATATTATCTGTTTTAGTTTTAAATTACTAGATTAGATATGAAAAACAAAATTAGTTCAAAGATATACACTTGTAGTACAAAAAGATTACTCGTTGTGTTACCTGATAGTAGAAATTGTTCTTGTGATACTTATAGTAATCATATCCACTTGTAGTAATCACACATCCTCATGTTTACCAAAATTCCATGTTATGATAAATTTAGTGATTTGGTGTGTGATTATCAATTTGATTAATGATTTAGTGGTTCTATTTACAAGTATTGATGTTGGAATTCTAATAGTATGACTCTTTTGTGAGAATAATATTTGGAACTACTCAGTCTAGTATTACATACTATTAGGTTATTTCCTACTACCATCCTCACAAAAGAGTAATACTATTAGGTTATTTCCTTAATTTTTAGTTTTAAATTACTACTAAAAATAAAAGTTTTGCAAGATATTATCTATTTTAGTTTTAAATTACTAGATTAGATATAAAAAAACAAAATTAGTTCAAAAATATACACTTTTTATACGAAAAGATTACTCGTTGTGTTACCTGTTATTTGAAATTGTACTTGTGATACTTATAGTAATCATATCCACTTGTAGTACTCACACGTCCTTTTGTTTACCAAAACTCCATGTTATGATAAATTTAGTGATTTGGTGTGTGATTATCAATTTGATTAATGATTTAATTATTCTATTTACAAGTATTGATGTTGGAATTCTAATAGTATAACTCTTTTGTCAGGATGGTATTAGGAACTACTCTGTCTAGTATTACGTACTATTAGGTTATTTCCTAGTACCATCCTCACAAAAGAGTAATACTATTAGGTTATTTTCTTAATTTTTAGTTTTAAATTACTATTAAAAATAATAGTTTTGCAAGATATTATCTATTTTAGTTTTAAATTACTAGATTAGATATAAAAAAACAAAATTAGTTTAAAGATATACACTTGTTGTACGAAAAGATTACTCGTTATGGTACTTGTTAGTTGAAATTGTACTTGTGATACTTATAGTAGTCATATCCACTTGTAATACTCACACATCCTCATGTTTTCCAAAACTCCATGTTATGATAAATTTAGAGATTTTGTGTGTGATTATCAATTTGATTAATGATTTAGTGATTCTTTTTACAT
>JAPKLY010001681.1:0-34900 GCA_026898435.1 Prunella vulgaris
AAAAAAAAAAAAACATTGGTACCGCCAAGGCGGCGCCTAGACACCGCTTAGGTGGTCTTGGCGCTTGAAGGCACTCGACCGCCCGCCGACCGCCAAGCGCCATTTGCACCCTTGGTTTTTTTACACCAACTTTTGACTAGTGTTCAAGTTTGGAAGAATTTTGCCAAAAAAAAAAAAAATTGTAAATTTATATGAGACCCGAATCCTTCCTAAATTTCATTTTATCAATTATCATTATTATGTGTAGAAATTATTATTGTTATATTTTTTTACTATCACTATTATAAATATAAATTATTATAATTATTAAAAAATCAAATATATATTTAATTATAATCGTGAAAATATATATGAAAAGAAACCCATACCCCCTCCATCCCATAGCAACTGGGGGAGAAACACGCATATAAAAAAAAGTGAAAAAAAAAAACTCCATCTGTCACACAGAAATTTGCACTCTTTGTTTATTTGGACGTCTGACACAAATTTGCACACTACTTAAAAAAAATATTGATTTGCGTGCACACGACAAACTTATAAACATATTTACTTATATACCACTACTTTATATATAAAACACATTTTTCTTAAAAAACGTGTCATCCCGTAGGGTGCTAATTCCTACGGGACAGAGGGAGTAGTGTTTTGAGGGGCAATTTGGTAAAATATTATGTATAAAGTAAAAAAGTTAGGATTGAGTGTAATATGTGTTCAAAAAGTAAAAAATAATAATATTTTGTGTAAATATGTAAATATTGTAAGGGTAGAGTTTATAAAAAAATTTCTTTTTTTGGATCCGCAAATTTTTGTGAGACGGAGGGAGGGAGTATTTTAGTTCCGTTGACTAATTAATATTTGTCTTTGTTAACTTTATTAATAAATGTCTTTAGGTATATTTCAGTTGAGACTCTTTTCCCCTTTATATAGGTTCAATTTCCTAGGTTTTGAGAATTTAATTTTTTAAAGACATTATTTTTTACATAATACCTCCATATTAAATACACTATGCGAGACTACTGTAAAAGATGTTTAGTGTGTGAATAGAGACTCGGACTTTAAAATTAGGAAAACAAGTAAGTTTTCATTGGCAAATTGAAAAAAAAAAAAAAAAAACAATTGCATCGTCTTCTAATGTGTGACACAGATGCACTATGAATATTTCAATTGTTAAACATACCAGCTAGCACAAGGATTATCTAATGATCACATGTCTCCAAATTAATTAAAACCCACAGTAGAAATTAATAAAATTGAGAAGGTGCATCCATGGCCAAAAAATCATCATCATCGTCCTTCATAAGTTCATATTCAATCCATGAAAGATCAACTGCATTTGACAAGTTTCCAAAACTCATTTTGGACTGAGACGAGTTGGCTTCAGATGAGTGGCCAAGCGAGTTCAGGGGAGTGACGGCCGGCGTGTTGAGCAACTCGTACCACTCCGCAAAGTTCGGAGGATCACCGTGATGCCGAAATGGTTGCCGATTTTTTATCTGCAAGTTCTTCACATTAGTCTGAGACTTCATTTATAATTAAATTTAAAAAAAAAAAAAAACAGAACGATTTTCGCTTTCAACTTTATAAAGATTATTCTAGCAAGCCCTAATGATTACTCCCTCCATCCCTCTATATATTGCTCGTTGCTTTTGGGCACACAAATTAAGGTAAAAGTGAAAAGTATAAGTGATGTGATGGAAAAAGTAAAAAAATATAAGTGATGTGATGGAGAAAAGTGAAAAGTAATGGAAATAGTGTAAAAAATATTAAAAATAATAATAAAAAAGTAAATAGTAGTTCCCAAAAAAAGGTAAAAAAACAAATGAGTAACATATAGTGGAACGAACGAAAATGACAGCATGAACAACTTATAGTGGGACAGAGTGAGTATTAAACAACAATTTGGATAAATTGAAAAAAAAAAGACCTAGTGATAATTATAAAGAATTAATGAAAATTTGAAGATGTTAAATTTAGATATTTTGAGAACATTATATAATACCTCAACCGGATGCATGAGATTTGCACAAGTATTTCTCCGACCTAATAAATTAGGATTCCAAAATTTGACAAATATTAATTACTAATAGATCGAATTTTGCAATTGAAAAATTAATTAATTAAGCATATGGAATCTTTTTTCTCACTAAAAATACCATTGGCTGGTATTGCATCCCTCCGCATCAGCTTTCCATGTATTTTTCCAAGCCTGTAATTCTGTAAATTTAGACAATTTTAAAACAATTAATTAGTACTTGATTTAATTTTTCGACTTAAATTTAAAAAATATAAAATAATATTATTAGACCTGCAAATGACTCTTGATATGGAATAGTGTTATTCCCTCTACCCTCATTGCGTTCAAAATTGTTTTCGGTGTGGCATCTAAAAAAACAAAACAACTTACAAGATCATTACAAAATTTAGCAAATTAAAATGTTAAATTCATTAAAAGAATGTTTGTGCATGCATATATACCAACTGTCATGCGCGCGCACACACAAAAAGAGAGAAATTAATTTATAGATTAAACTTACTATTAGCTCCACCGAGCTGATTGACAGCCCTAATAAACTCCTCATGAAGTTCCTTCGTCCATCGAAGGCGAGGCCTTGGTAATGGCATTTGAACATTTTCTCGCCGCCCTAAATTTTGACCCCCACCCTGCTGAGGATGGGGTTGCGCCACTGCCTGCGCCGAGTGGGTCCGAAGCCCCGCATGAGCCGGAAGTTCAGCGTCTATAGACATTATGCCGAAGACTAAAGAGGTCGAGATAGAATGATAGTCGAGGAATGAGTTGAATTTAGAGCGAGCATATATAGAGGTGTTGTCTGGTATATGAAGCACACGTGGGTGCCTCTACAGGAGGACTTTCTCATTCCAATTGGCTCGCTCACGGGAAATGTGAATATAATGGGGTAATGTTCGTTATTATTGTATTCCTTTGTTAGTAAATAACCTATTAATTAATGAAATATTATTTGTAAAATGTATAGAAATAAAGTTATTAAATAAATGTAATAGTATTTATAAAAATATAGAAATAGAGTAATTTTTGCACCATATCATTAATTTCTTTTAAATTGTGATACCTTGATACTTTATCAATGTATTATGAGCATTAAATTTTTGGAATGGCGTGGTGTAGAATCTTGGTGGTATTACTTGACAATCCACTAAAAAAAAATGCGCATTTTAGCAACCGCCTTGTAATCGGTCGTTAATTATGATATTCGCAACTGCTTTTGACTATTGGTCAACTTTGGATGCATGCCTAACGATTGATTAGCGACCGCCAACAGTCGACCGCCAACAGTCGCTAATGTCATATAACATTTAGGGACCGCTTAGAAACCGGTCGCTAAACATTTCATTTACCATTTAGCGACTGTCAGAGGCGGTCGCAAAATTATTAACTACATTAGCGACCGCCTAGGCGGTCACAAAATATGGAATCCTAAGTGGGTAATTGGAAACAATTGACCTGATTCGGGTTCGTAATTTAGTGGCCGCTTTTAGGCGGTCGTTAACTTAAATATTATATTAGCGGCCGTATTTTCGGTGCTAAATATGGAATCCGACGTGGGTAGGTGAACAATAATTGCCCGATTTGAATTCTTTATTTAGCGACTGCCCAAGCTTCGCTAAACAAGATATGACGGTCTCTAATTTACGAATACACAACAACTCCTGCTCATTTTCCTCACTATCCTTCGGGAAAAAAATAACCCCCCTTCATCCAAAAATCTTTGAAATTCAAACTAGTATTGTTTTGTGTGTTAGTTGCAATCGTTTGGGTCTATTACCATATAGTGCTCGTTGCTTCAATTTCACCGTATGTTTTTACAATTTTACCGTTCAATTCTCTTGTTGAATATAGTTTAGTTGTTTGATAAAAAAAAAATTATATAAAGCATTTAGTGTGTTGATTTATGATAACTTTAACATTATCTATTGTTTATTAATTAGAATTAGCTTGTGAATTACATATATGTTTGATAAATTTAGTGTAATTGATATATGATTATAGTGAATTTTTTGTTTTAAAACATTGAATATGCTTGTTTACAGTAGAAACTCTGCCGAATTTTTTATAATTTTAATGTGATATATTCTTAATTTAAATCAGATGAAACTCCCTGATCATCGTTGGATGTATCAAATGCCTCGTATGGTATAAGGAATGATCAATTTAAAATTTTTCTAGAATATTAATAAGTTTATTGAGTTTGTCTCTCGTAATCCATATTGCATGGATAATTGTGGCCGGATTAGATGTCCTCGTACAAGAAAAAAGTGTGGTAACAAAAGATTCTTGAGCACTGATGAGGTTGAAACTCATCTTGTGAGATTCAGTTTTGCTCTACTGCAGTTGGACCGGACATGGCGAAGACCGGTAAAATTATAATATTGAAACTATGGCTGTCTTCTATGATCAGTGGAGTACTGGTGGAGGTGAGAGATTTGAGATTTGTGGTTCGAGCCATGATCCGCCTACTCCATACTTTGGGACACCACTGGATGAGGTATATGAATTCCAAAGGCATCATACGATGATCGATGAGTTTGGTTTGGGTGGTCATCATACAGTTATGGAGGAAGAACCAAATCCTCGTTCGAAGAAATTTTTTTAGATGCTCAAATCTGTCGATCAGAAGTTGTTTCCTGGTTGTGATACTGAGACTCAGTTTTTATTCAACGATTAGATGTTGTCCATCAAAACTGAAGACAAAGTGAGTTAGAAAGTCTACAATTAATTTGCAAAGTTGTTCAAACGGTCCCTACTTAAAGAGAACACAGTGCCAGAAATTTTCTATCAAAATAAGAGGCTCTTGAAGGATATGTATTTACCATTTGAGAAGATTGATTGTTGTACAAATGGTTGCATGCTGTTTTGGGGTGATGATGAGAGCATTGATCAGTGCAGGATGTGCAGCCACCCTACTCCCTAGGTTCAAACCATCTGATCAAAGGAAGAAGACGACTTTCAAGTCTATGTATTGTCTTTCCATCACTTCTCGTTTAGAGAGGTTATATCAGTCAAGTGCAACTACAAAAGACATGACATGACATTACATGTTGAGGAGTGTTCTAATCAGAATTTTGGAGAGATGCGTCATCCTACAGACTCTAATGCGTGGAGACATTTTGATAGAGAGTTACGAGTGAGAAGAAAAATGTGAGACTGAGTCTTTGCACTGACGGATTTACTCCATTCGGTATGCATGAGAAGAAGTATTCGTTGTGGTCTGTGTAACTAACTCCGTACAATCTACCTCCTTGGTTGTGCATGAAGTCTCAACACATATTTCTCACTGTCTTGGTGCCTAGTCCTCACAACCCTAAGCATAACCTAGATGCCTACATTCAACCACTGATTAAAGAGTTTTTATATTTTTGGCATATGAGAGTAGAGACATATGACGTGTACAGAAATGAGAACTTCAGGTTACAGGCTGCTATTTTATGGACCATCACCGACTTCATAGCATATTCTATGTTGTTTGTGTTGGTCCCTTATAAGTGGTGAAGGTCTAGAGGGGGGGGGGGTGAATAGACATTCAAAACAATTTTAAACTTTTTCTCAAAAGGGATACTTCCAAGTATCTTCTATAAGTTTAAAATAAATAGTTTACAAGAGTTTTGGACCACAAAGGTTACAGCTATAGACTACAGAAGTTTACAGCTGGAAAGTTACAAAATCAAACTAACAACTTGTAGACAATATCAGAGGGGTTTTCACACTTAAGAATGTACTGAAAAACCTCTAATATGCAGCGGAAATAAAGTGTGTGTTAATGAAAAACAATGTGAACATTGAAACTAACAGTTGGGTGACTAAGAAATCTACAGCTGTAGATTTCAGTTCAATTGTGAAGACACAAAGTTTTATGCAATTTTAAAAAAGAATGATGAATGTAACAGAACTTAAATATGCAGTACACAAAGCAATAAATAAATAAACTAATAAATAAATGAACATAAGGTTTATAGTGGTTCAAAGTCTATGAATAAGACCTCCTACATCCACTGTTACACCACTTAGGTGCCAAGTTCACTAAGATTAGATCATACATATCAATACAAGTAATTTCCCCTCAGAATTAGATCTCACACAGATTTCTATTCTAAGTAAAAGAGAATACTCTAACCTATTCACAAAGAATACAAACTCACACAGAGTTTCAAAGTAAAAACCTCACAAAAGGATATATCTACACAAAGTAGAATACAAATGATATAGTGTGAGGGAACAATAGCAATGTGATTCTTTCAAAAAAATCCTAACCAACTATCCTATGAATCACAACGTTAAATAAAACGAATAAACTCTCAGAATATTTGTTGGCTGTAGATTTGCTCACAATGAATGCTTGCTTGCTCAGGTTGTTGTTGTTGCCTTTGAAATCTTCTTCTATCTATAGTGGAAGAGGTGTGTCTTATCCGTTAAAAATTCAAATTTGAATTCTGGATAAGGCTCCTCTATCTCTCTATAATTCCCACATGTGTGATGTGGTCCACTTCCTTCACACAGAATAGTAGTGGTTGTACTATTTGTCTTTATTTTTAGAATTCTGATTTGTCTTTGAATTAACCTTCAATAATCTTCCAGAACTTCAAGATAAGACCTTCCTTAAGTACTCTTTAGTGAGTGCATAATTGCTTCACTAATCTGAGTTATAAGGATCTTAATAATCCTTCTTAAAATAATCTTGTACTTTAATTTTCAAACGGTCTTCTCAACTGTAGGTTTCCTTGGATTGTGCAGATTCAATTCTTGCAAATCCAAATCCAACTGTAGGAACAACTTTACAGCTGCAAGGTCTTGTCCAACTGTATGTTCATTAACTTAACAGCTGTAGACTTTTCTTTTAAACTGTAAATTCCTTAGCTTTCTAAATTCACCTACAAAGTTAGTAACCATACAATAAAGAGTATGTTTGGCACACATAAAAATCTAATCAAACAAGGTACTAGCAATTTCCCCCTATTTTGATATTGGCAAAACACACTATGTAGTACATAAAATAAATATGCAGTAGCAATGAGATATTGCTAGACAAAATAAAGATGATATGCTAACAACACAAAATAAAGCAAAGCAACATAAAGTAGAACAAAGACAAAAGCTGCTTAAATTAAAAGAGTTTAGATACAGCTTACAAATTTAGATAGACTAAAAACTAAAAAATTTTAGTGTCTAATCTATTCTAGTTTCTTCATTCTCTTTTGTGCTTCATCTTCTCCTGTACTTGGGGTTGGCTTCATCTTCCTCCTCATCATAACTATCTGGCCTGGTGTTGAAAATCCCTTGAGAGACTAACTTCTGGTTTCTCTCATCCTCTTCAATGCATTTGAAGCATCATTCTCAATTCATACGCATTGAAAGCTTCTTCCTCTCTCTTGTATCTGAAATTCTTCTTAGAAGGTTCTCTCTTCTTCTTTGCATTTTTATCTTCTATCAAGTAAGCATTTTCTCCAATATAGAGATTTCCATTGGCCTTCAGATCCTTGAATTTCTGATACGTATCCTTCTTCAATTTAATTCTCTTCAAAACAGTGTGCCTGTCTTTGCCTTCTTCTTCTTTCTTGCTTTCTTCAACTCACTTGCCTTCTTCAGCTTTATGCGTTAACTGCCTCAATGGCTATACATTAAATGGTTCTGAAATCTTCATTTCTTTCAAGTTTTTTTGATACTTTTTTACCCTTCTTTCCTACTTTCCTCCTGTAGGTAGGGGTGTGCATAATTCGTTTATTAATTAAAAACCGTACTGAAATATGAATTCGGTTTGGTTTCGGTTATCATTTTTTAGAATTTCGGTATTCGGTTCGGTTATTAACTGTAATTATTTCGGTTAACCGAAATTCAAACCGAAATAATTATATATTTAATAAATATTAATATATATATTTAATAAGTAAAAAATAAAAATCATAAAACTAATCTAAGTATACTGTGTGTGTGTGTGGGTTTACTTAATTGTTTGGACAAAAATTTCAAAATCTAGTTTTATAGGGGTTTACTTATTTGGGCAAAAATCATATTTATGTAAATTACTAAATTTTGGTTCGGTTCAGTTTTTACCGAAACCAAACTGAAATATTCGATTTTGGTTATATTCGGTTTTGTATAAATTCAGTTCGTTTTTAGTTTGTTTTACCTTAATTTACCTTGGTTTTCGGTTATCATAATTCGGTTCGCTAACCGAACTGACCGTTGCACACCCCTACCTGTAAGTTACTCTTGTTGCAGTGAATGGTGCAACTTTACAACTTGTTGCTTATCCACCACAAAATCACCCACATAATCCACATATTCAACCACAATAACCTAACTATCCTATGCAACCACCTCTATCCACCACCATCCTATAATCAATAACCACCACAAAACAATCCTTACTATCCATATTCGCCTCACCCACAATACCATCCACAACATGTTCCTAATCTCGATCCAAATCCTAATAATGAACCTTTATTAAGGGATTACTTCGAACCAAGAGTTAGAGACTATTATGATGGTGTTGAAAGGCCACCAATTGATGCCGATCATTTTGAGATGAGTCCTAATCTCTTGAGGATGTTCAAGGAATCACAATTTGATGGATCAGATGAAAGGGAGGATCCTAATGTACATTTGAGCAATTTCATGGAAATATGTGATATGGTCAAGTACGTACCAAGGAATGACCAACACTGAGAAGAGGCTCCGATACTTCACATTCACCTTGAAGGGAAGAGCAAAGACTTGGATACAATATATGACTCCAAGATCTTCGACATTGAAGGAGTTGAGTACACAATTTCTCAAGAAGTTTTATCCTCCATCCAAGATGTTGAAGGATAGGGATGCGATCAAGAATTTTTGACAAAAGTCAAGGGAGACAATTTCTAAAGCTTGAGAAATATATCAAAGTCTCTTATTGGCTTGTCCTCAACATGGTTTCAAAGATGAGGACATGCTTCTCACTTTCACCATAGGTTTGAATGAGATGGACAAGAATTACCTTAAATCTTGTGCCGGTGGATCCGTATGGACAATAACCGTGATTAAGTGAATGATATTATTGTAAATATTGTTGTGAATGATTCTTTTCAAAGTGGAGCAAGTGTTGGTAAGGGAGATAGATTGTCTTTGTTGGAAGAAAGTATGAAGAATATGAATATGATGGTGTATGGGAATGCTAATCAAACTCCAACTCCCATGCAAGTGAGTCATGTAGAGGCTAGCTAACTTTTCTCCACCAATTACTCAAGTGACTATGGAGGAAGCCAATTATATGGGTCGACCTATGTATCAAGGATCTTATCAACAAAATACTTTTGGGAATTCACAATGACCAAGACCCTATATTGCTCTACCATTTCAACCTGAGTATCAAGGTCAACAAGGTGTTCCTTATCAAGCTCCTCCTCAAGCTAATCCGCCTTACAATACTAACTTCAAGAGGCATGAAAACTTCTCCTATTCTAATCCTAAGGTGGTTATTCAATTACCACCGGGTATTGATCCAGGTGCTAAGCCACCTAATAATAAGGGGAATGCTACTATCGATGAGACACTTGCTCACATTATGAAGCAACTTGAGGAGATGAGGATGGAGAACACGAGGAAGCATGAGGAAACTAATAAAAAATTTTATTAGGTTTGCAAGTTGCATGAGAACTAAATTAAGAATTTGGAATTCCAAGTGGGGCAATTGGCTAGCTCGTTGAGTCAACAAGTCAATAAAGACAAGTTTTCATCTACCACCAAGATTAATCATTGTAAACATTGCCAACCTATCGAGCTTAGGAGTGGAAGAAGGTATGATGGATCAAATATGCCTACCTATGAGGAAATTCATGAAGAGAAGGTTGAGGACATACCTCTAGATGAGGGGGTTGATGAAGAAGTGATAGGAAGAAATCTTCAAGTGGAGGTAGATAAAAAAGAGGGAGTGGAAAGCAAGGTGCAAGAAAGGAAAGTGGAAGGGAAGGCTAAGGTGGAAGAAGAGAAGCCAAAGGAGGACATTCCTAAGTGGAGAAAAGCAAGAGAGATTGATTCCTACTTTCACTTGCAAGAGAGATTGATTCCAAAGTGGAGAAAAATAAAAGGAGGACATTTCTAGAGTGTCTTTCTCGATGGTTACTCCGGGTATAATCAAATCATGATTGCCCAGAGGATCAAGAGAAGACTACTTTCACTTGCTCATACGGAACATATGCATGGAGATGTATGTCCTTTGGGTTGTACAATGCTCCGGCTATTTTCCAACGATGTATGATGTCTATTTTTCAGGATTTGATTGATTATATTATGGAAATGTTCATGGATGATTTTTCTGTATTTGGTGATTCTTATGATTGATAATCTTCAAAAGGTGTTGAGTAGGTGTTGATTCTTATGGAAATGTTCAACTTGGTCTTGAATTGGGTGAAGTGTTATTTTATGGTAAAGGAAGGTATTATGTTGGGGCACCACATCTCATCTCAAGGACTACAAGTTGATAGAGCCGAGGTGGTTGCAATTGAGAAGTTATCTCAACCAATTAATAAAAAGGGAGTAAGATCTTTCTTGGGGCACGCCGGGTGTTAAGTACTTTGTTTAGATTTTGATGTGTACAAAACATGTATTCTTATTGAATTGTATCTAATACTTTGTTACAAGAAAATTAGCTAAGGAAGTTATAGTTGTGAAAGGGAAGTTTGCAGCTGTATATTTGATCAGTCTACAGCTAAACATGACCTTACAACTGTAATGTTATTCCTACACCTAGTTTCTTTATTTTCAGGATTCTACAGCTGTACAGTTCAAGACCCTACAGCTGATACAACCGTTTGAAGACTGAAGTACAAGTTCAAGACTTAATGATGATTATCAAGACCCTTAAGCTCAAGTTAGTGAAGCAATTTTGCACTCACTATAGAGTACTTAAGAGGAGTTTATCACAAAGAATCAGGAAGTTTATTGAAGATTAAATCAAGTCAACCAGAATTCTGTGAATGAAGACAAATAGTACAATCCGTACTATTCTGTGTGAAGGATGAGGACCACTTCACACATGCAAGGCTATAGAGAGTAAGAGGAGCCTTATCCTGAATTCAAATTTGAATTTCTCAACGGATAAGACACATCTCTTCATGTATAAATAGAGAGAGTTCTCAGAGGAAGCAACAACAACAACCTGAGTATTCAAGCATTCAACCTAAGCAAGTCTACAGCCAGCCAATCTGAGAGAGAGAGCTTATTGTCTTTGTTATTCCTTGTGATTCATATGATAGTTGGTTAGGATTTTCTTAGAAAGAATCACATTTGTTGTTGTTCCCTCACACACATTTTATTTTCTACTTTGTGTAGATATCTCTTTGTGAGGTTTTTTAACTCTTTGTGAGTTGTTTTATTCTGAGTGAATAGGTTTGTGTTTTCTTAGTTAGAATAGAAATCTGAGTGAATCTAGTTCTGAGGGAGAAATGCTTGTATTGATCTTTGTGATCTGTTCTTAGTGAATTTGGCACCTGAGTGGTGTAACAGTGGATGTAGGAGGTCTTATTCATAGACTCTGAACCACTATAAATCCTGTTTCTTCTCCGTTTTATTTATTTCTGTTGTTTATCTTTACAGTTACATTCATCATTCATTTAAACTTGTGCATAAAAACTTTGTGTTTTTCACAAAGGAACTGGACTCTACATCTGTAGACTTCTTTAAGTCACTCAACTGTTAAGTTTGTTCATATTGTTTTTTATTAACACTTACACTTATTTTCACTGCTTATTAGAGATTTCTCAATACACTTTTAAGTGTGAGAACCCCTCTGATACTTTGTCTACAAGTTGATTATTTTGTTTGCAAGTTTTATAACTCTGCAGCTGTAGACTTCTTAAGTCCACACCTGTAACTTTTGTGGTCCATAAAACCTCTTGTAGACTCATTTTTTAAACTTAAAAGGGTTACTGTAAGGTTCTAGAATTCCTTTTTAAAAAGTTTGTAAACTTGTTTTGATTTTCAAGGTCTATTCACCCCCCCTCTAGACCTTGACCACTCAAGGGACCAACACCGGGTTTTATAGGCGATTCATTAAGGATTTTTCTAACTTTCTAAGCTTTTATCTCGTTTGCTAGAAAAAGACTCTCCATTTCTGTTTGATGATACTTATTTGACTTCTTTTAGGTTGTTCAAGGAAGCTTTGGTGAATGCAGTTATTTTTATCACTCCGGATTGGAATGAGCCATTTGTGCTCATGTTTGATGTCGCGAGCGATTATGCTATGGGGGTGGGCCGAGGGCAACTACGTGAGAAGAGATTTCATGCAATATACTATGCCTTCAAGACATTTTCTTCTATTCAAATGAACTACGCTACAATCGAGAGAGAGCTATTAGCGCTGGTCTATGCTGTTGAGAAGTTTCGGCCTTACCTAGTAAGTACGAAAACAATCGTGTACATTGATATATCGATATCCCAAACAAAAAAAAAAACAGAAACTTTATTAAAATTTTAGAAATTTAACATGAAATTCTAGGAATTATTATAACATGTTATTATTCATCTTTCCATTTAAAATCATAAAAAATTGACATGTTTAAAGCAAACATATAGACAATATACTATATAAATATTGTCTGACATAAAATTATTAACAATATAATACTTAATACAGTAAAAAAATGACTACAATAATATAAATGCTATGCAAGAGATTCAAGGTTGAAATCCACTTTATCTAAATAAATCTTAAAATAATATATCTATCACATTAAGCTCCCTATTAGTATAAATTCATTTTTTACCCCAACGATATGTATTTCCTATATAATGTAACTGAATTCATACGAATAAAGGATACTGAATTTTTACCCTAACGAAATTCTGCTCAAACGACGAGCTTATATATACGACCTACCTAATTACTCATAAAACCTTGCATGTTCGCCTATTTCAGCATATTGTTGGTGTAATCGTTGTTATTATAACCACATAATCAAGTTTACGAAAATTACATCAACAAACATTATCTTAAGTAAGAGATCCTTCTTTTGGCAATAACATAACCAAACCATTTGTGAGTAAACTAAAAATATATTAAACAAAGAGATCTCATAGGAAAAGATAAACAAAAAAAATTGGGGGGATGAAATTTCATAAAATTAACTTACATTCAGCAAATAATAAATTATCTTTTTAATCCTTCCAAATTCTTATATTAATTTATACCTACAAATTACTCTTGATAAGGAAAAGAGTGACCCCTGCCAGCCGCATTAGATTCCAAATTATTTTTGATGTTGCTTCTGCAAAATAAAAAACAAATTTTAAAATCCAATAGAATAATAAAATTACTATATCTATGATAATTACTGGACAAGTTATCTTACTTGTTTATGGATGTCGTATTTATATAATCTTATCATGAACTATTTTCATATAAAAGTACATACTCTATAAAATATAGTGTTGTTTATCGAAGTGACCATTGTATTTCCTTAAAAATTTGCACTTAAAAAGATTATTGAAGACCTAGGAAATTGAATTTGTATAAAGAAAAATCATCATATGCTTATCCAAAATTTTGGTACAAAATTTTAAATTCTCTAAAATATAACCTATAACACCCTATATTACTCTTCCAAACAAAATTTATAATATATTATCAATTATCTGTTACACGCCTTTTATTTAGGCTTAATTGCAAAAAAAAAATTATATATATATATATATTCACCACTTTTTCACAAATTGCAAATAATCTAAACTTTTAAAATTTGGCAAAATAATCACCACCTTTCAGTTTTTTACAATTTAAACTTCGGACAACTTGTCCTTTGTCCAAAAGATGATGTGGACAAATAAATTCACAATTATCATCTCAATAAACATTCACATCATTAAATATCTAAAAATAAAAATACAATAATTGATATTATAATACAAAAATAAATAAAAATACATATAATTTTAAAAAAGATTAATTATATTTTAAAATTTTAAAAGTTTGAATGTATTTCTAAAATAAATTTAAATTAAAAAAATAATAAATTAAAAGTTATATTATCTAATAAAAATATGCACATATTTTATTATATTTAAATAAATAAGTGGATTATATGTATATACATATGTATTAACAATATAAAATAAAAATATTTTTTACAAAAATAAATGAAATATTTAAAAAATTAAAATAATATTCGAAGTACAATAAAAATATTTACATTTATTTACGATAATTTTAAATCTAACGAATATGTATTTAGAAGTTTTTATATTATTTATTTAACTAATTTTTTATTTAAAATTTTTTTATCATGTTTATTAGTATTTAATGATGTGGATGCTTACTAGGATAATAATATTTATTTATACACATCAACTTTCGGAAAAATGACAAATTGCCCGAAGTTTGAATTGCAAAAAAAAAAAAAAAGGTAAAGGTGATGATTTATTTTGCTAATATTCAAAAGTTTAGATTAAATTGCGAATTTTCAAAAGTTAGTGAATTAATATGCAATTAAGCCTTTTATTTATAATTATCTACTTAAATCAACACCAATTTTCCTCTTTTACTTTATGCATCTCATCTTAAGCTTTACAGATAAATACACATTAATCATTTATCATATACCTTTAAAAGTAATATTTATCCTATCAAATTTGAAAAAAATTAATACTCACAAAGATAAAAAAAATTTCAAATATGTGTGTTTACAATTCGGAATGCTTCTATGATGAATAATAGAAGACGATACAAAATATAAATTTCCAGTTTGCTAGATATTATCGTTATTATCAGTTGATTCAACTTCTGAATACCGGATGACACAATATCCATTTATTCCAATTAAATACTGAAAGAACAATAATTAAAAATATGAATAAAGGGATTAACCCAATAATTTCAATTCATAATTAAACAACCTTTTATCATTAAATTAGATACCTTTTTATCATTAAATTAGATACCTATTTATAATAATAAATAAGATTCTAACAAATCTTATCAAATAAACAAAAATCTCAATAAATTCTTTCAAATAAATAAAAATCTCATCAAATCCTAACAATAATAAATATAATATTTTACATTCCTTATATCCATCATTTTTCTCCCGCTTTGAAAAATCCATCATCGAAACTGTAGGAATTTATATTTTGAGCAGTAGAATGTAGGCGACAAAACGGTCACATCTTCAGAAAAAATAGAACAAATAAAAGTAACACGACACTGTACCTCAAAGATGTCTGCAGTACGTATATTGCCCAAAATTTCGAGACGGTGCAAAAATAAAGGCTTCGGAGTAAGATCAAAATAACTATCATTATTTATAAAATAATAATAATTGTGAAAATCAAAGTCATTTATTTCTTCAAAGTCAAATGGTTCATCCATATTTCTTATATTAGGTCCATTAATACCAAGAACAAACCGGCCCATTTCATAAATTGAACAATCTTTTCGGGTCAAGCCTAAGGTCGAATGAGGCCCTCTTCTAAATGTGAAGTAGGCCCTAAGGACACAAACAGGGCAACATAGGCTCTGACGGGGACGCCGACGGAGACCAAGGTAAAGAGGAGACAAGGGTCAGCGGGAAAAGCAGTGGGTAGCACACAAATTGGCGGGTGGCAGGTTGTTGTTGTGCATAAAAAAAAAGGTGTTGTGAGAGCAGTAGAATGGAAGGGCTACTCTGTCGCGGTAGGAAGGCGTTGATTTGTGGAGGGGTCGTAATGGATGGTACAACAAATAGTGGTTGTGGACGATGCAGGATCGGAGCTATCGCGTCATTTGGCTGAGAAACGGTTAGGTATTGATCGATGGAGGATTGCAGTGTTACGATATTTAGTGGGCTTGCGTGTGATGGTTGTCGCCGATCATGGAGATGACGTTGTAGATTATCTATAATAGGGCATGGACATGGCACTGCAAATGCAATTGTTGGCTAAGATGTGTGGAGAAGGATGGCTGCGCCGGACTGTAGAAACGATGATGGCAGTCCATCAGCATACAAAATTAATATAAGCGGGCAACACTTGTGGTGGTGGGAACGCGAGAGGCGGAGCCATGCTGTACACCAGATGGATGGGATGGTTGTTGATCGATATGCAGAGCAGAAGCTACTGGCATTGGTTAATCACTGGTGGCTGTAAGATGTGGTGTGTTTGGCGTTGGGCAGCGGTTTGATTTTTTTTATCTGTTTTGATGACGTGGTGTGGCTGTAGAGGGTGATGATTAGGTGGTTGTCGGTGGTCGAGTCTTGTGAACAGAAAATTTATTGGTGGAGGTGTGATTTGTGGGCGGTGGACGTGGTATAGTAGTTGGAGTGGGGAGACAGACTGTGGCCGGGCATGAATTTTGGTTGTGAGAGAGGGGGCGAAATTGTGGCCATAAGTGGTGGTGTTATAGTGGTCGGAATTAGATCCAGGCATGGGGTGTTACTTTGGCGGCGGCAATCAGGACTAATAAACTTGGGGACAGTGGCGACAAGGGTGCCGGTGTGAACACATCTCTATGGACGAAGTTATGACACGACCACACTCACTCACACATTTATGACTATAGCTTTTTTTTCTACAACATGATATTATAACAATCACATCAACCTATCATATTCATAAATAGAGTTTCTACAAACCATCAAACTACAAACTTTCCAAAAGTAACACCAATGAATATGATACAATACATAACCTTAGAGAACCAAAATATAAAACAATGAAAGCAAAATAAACCACGGTCCTAACCGCAGGTCGTCATCTATATACACCGCAACCCAAAAGCTTGCAAGAGCGTCACAGCTACTCCAGTTCCATCACCACCATCTCAATAAGATATTCAATTTTTTTAGTCCAGAAGACAAAGATAAATTATCTTTCGACATCATTTAAAAAAATTGATTGAGAAATGAATATCTTCTTGACAAGATTTCATGTTGCTTATGAAAATCCCTGAAGGATTATTTAATAAAAATTAAATGATGAAAACTATCAATAATATAAATTGATAGACAAAAAAAAAAATTATGGCAGAGGCCAAAAGAATAATTGAGATGGTCGAGATTGAAAGTCCTTTAAACGAATCTCATTATAATAGTTTGCCTGAAGCAAACATGGGGCAAGAATAATGAAAATCTTTTAAAGTTGAATAGATAACTTTAAAGAAAATGAGTAATTATGATATAAAGTGTCATTGCATTTTCTTATATATATTGTGGCAATATATTTTATCATATTTTATCCGACATCTTTAATAACTCCAGAAGAGTTAGCAAATCACATATTTGTGAAAAATATTCTGGTAAGATAAATGTCTATGAAAGACATAATATTATATGCTAATGAATCTAAATGACGCCAGAAGCATGAAAGACCACTTGATTCTAATTTGAATTCAACAATAACATTCAACCTCTCGAAGATGTTAATAGTAGTTCAAAACCTTATTTAGATTCATTTCAAATTATAGCATCAACGATTTGTCCATCTATAATATGACATGATTTGTCGAATTTTATCTAGTTTAATTACTTATAGTATGCCACATGATTTAAACTCTTCTGTAATTGAATTTAGTTGAGACAAGTCTAAGTATAAACTTATTGTATGAGTGTCTCATATTAAAGTTGGAATTGAATCTCCGTTATGAACAATTTTAATGGAGATATTTGTGGACTGACATATTTAGTAACCGGACTATTTTGGCCATAATTGGTTCTTCTACACAATGGACTTATATGTATTTAATTATTACCCACATGTCAGTGATGTCACAATACTTTTGCACGATTAATTGCAAAATTATTTGAATTTTGTCTCAATTTCTTAAATTGTAAATTCAATTCTTTTGAATAGACAATGCCTTTGAAAGTGAGCTCACATTAAAAGACATTTAATTCTTTATTATATGACAGTGGAAAATCAAAGTAAGACATTAAATCGATTAAGTCCACACTCTAAATAGTCTAGCCGAATTACTAGTACGATGAGTCAATATTAAATCGCTAGACAATTTTTGTAAAAATTCCAACTTAGCTGCTACATTTTTTGGGCATGAATTTTTTTACATGTAGCTATATATCCAAACTTAAATCCGACCTACTGCATAAAATTACTACTCCCTTTTGTAACTAGTGCGTCAAAAATAATAATCATTTTCCATCTGCGAGTTTTTTTCGGTTGTGCAGTATACATTACTATATCATATCTTACTCGTACCTCAATGGGCCCACAAAGGAATCTACGTATACACATTGATTTTGTGTCTCTATCAATTGTGAAATACCTAGAACCTTTGATAGAGGATCATTTTATGGCCCAGTTCGCTGACTGAACATTTGATGAAGATCATTTCTCAGCATTAGGGGGAGATAAGAACAAAGAATTACATGAATGCCGAGAAACTTTTCTAAAAGAAAATGATCTTCAAATATTTCGACACAAGCACTAGTCAAATTCAACTAGAAGTTCAAAGAAAATAAATTTGCAATAATTAGCAGGTAATCTGCCAAATGCATTATTTAATGCATTACTGATCATAAAGAAGTGACCATAAATAATTGAGGTTCCAATGAAATCAAATAATATTGATGCCCTTGTACGCCGGAAGCGTAATGGACCTCCTTACACAAAAATATAAATCCATGGTAAATTAAAACTAATAAAATATTCAGTCACTCTAGAAATCTCCTGAAGAGATTTGTCCTGAAGACAGAAATCCTAGTGAAAAGCACGTGCACATAGCAATCAATATACTAGGATTGCGGAACACCCAGATCAAAATATTTTGGGAAATGATGAGGATCTGATTTATATGAATCTTATAAATAAATACAGGAGATAAATACTTCACTGTTGTCGACAACATATTCGTACCCACAATTGCTCTTTCTAAAATCTGGATCCAGTACCTAAATTGGATGCCCGAAGCATTTTGATTAGATACAATGGAAAGAAGCAAGTGTGGTAGAGCTAGACTCGCTAAACAAAGAAAGTATTTTATCGTACATACCCTCCGAATATTTTATCTCTGAAGGATATAAATGGGTATTTGAATGAAAACTAAATGAAATGATAAAGTAGAGAGATACAAAGCGAGATTAATAACTTAAGGGTTTTTCGCAGAGACCCATTATTGATTTTGATGTGATCAAACATATTCTCCTGTTGTGATTATTATAATGTTTCGTTGTATATCCCTGACAGTTAAATTGATTTGGAAATGCAGTTGATGGACATTGTAAATAATAAATGTATACGGATAACTGGATACCAATATATATACATATATATATAAATCCCTGATGAATTTAAAATTCCCTAGAAGAGAAATGATGAAAATCGCAGTTTGTAAACTGCAAAGATCATTGTATTATTTAAAACAATAAAGTCGAATATGGTTTAATCGACTTAATGAATTCTTCCTAAAGAAAGAATATAATAAATAATGAAGTCTTTCCTTGTATCTTTATAAAGAAAATATTTAATAATTTTTGTATCATCTCAGAGTATGTTGATGATCTGAATATAATAGAAACAAGGAAGGAAATTGAACAAGCTAGTTCAATCTTTATAGTTGAATTCGAAATGCAAATCTTGGATAAAAAAATCAAGTTTTGTCTCGACCTGCAGATTGAGCATTTCCTTGAAGAAATCTTTATACACCAGTGAACCTACTTAAAGAAAGTGTTGGAGAGATTCCATATGGATAAATCTCATCCACTAAGTACACCAATGGTTGTCTGTTCCATCGAAATGGAAAAGGACTCATTTAGACCTAAAAAAGATACTGAAGAGATATTAGGATCTGAAGTTCCTTATCTTAGCACAATTGACGCACTACTGTATCTTGCAAACTGCACCAGACCAGATATTACTTTTGCAGTGAACTTACTTGCAAGATTCAGTGCCTCTCCTACGAGGAGGCATTGGAATGGTGTTAAATATGTCTTAAGATATCTTCAAGGTTCACAAGATCTTGATTTATTTTACTAAAGAAACCAAGACAAAATACTAGTAGGTTATTCAAATGATGGCTATATGTCTGATCCCCCACAATGCCAAATATCAAGCTGGTTATGTTTTTCTCTGTGGTGGTACAACCATCTCATGAAGATCTGTTAAACAAAATATGGTGACCACCTCTTCAAATCATTCAGAGATTATAGCTTTGTATGAAACTGCACGAGAATGTGTTTGGTTAAAATCTTTAGTAAAACACATTTACGATTCGTGTGGTATCTCTTTAAATGACATAAATCCTACTGTAATTCATGAAGATAATGCTGCGTGTATTGCTCAAATGAGTAACGGTTATGTCAAAGGGAGTTTGACGAAACACATTTCCCCTAAATTCTTTTATAATTACGAACTCCAGAAGAGTGGTAAAATTACAATACAAAAAGTACGTTCAAGTGACAATCTTGCAGATTTGTTCACTTATTCCCTTCCTACATCTACTTTTGAAAGATATACTCATGGGATCGGGATGCGTCGACATGGAAGATTGTTATCTTCATGGGGAGTATTAACATTAAAACAATCATAAAGATTGTATCACGAAAATTAACCGTTGTACTCTTCCTTGTTAACTAATGTATACTTCCAAATTAGAATTATAATGTCCAAGGGGAAGTGTTATAAAATATAGATAAAAGTGGACATTAATAATTCAATAAGTCTATTGGGCCCCTGGCCTAATAGACTTAAGGTTAGCTAGGGTTGTATCCCTATATATACATGGATTTCCTGATGTAAAATGGACAACAATATTCTGAAGTATTATCAGTAAATCTCATGGCTTGGTCGTCCCAGATATAATCCTTGTGACGAATTGGATTACCAAATTCTGTGTCTATTCCATTCTTGTATTTAATTATTGGTTCTATCAATTCACAACAAAAGTATTCATTTCAATTATATTCTGCACCAACAAAACATAATTGGACCTCCTTCAATTAATCTACCTGAGCCCAATTTTTTTTTTTTTAGTTGGGCTTCTACAAAATAATTGGATAGGTATTTTAATTCAACCCAAGTTATAATTTAATCCATTTGCTCATATTCCCATTTTTTAAATAAAATAGTGGAAAATTTTTATCGTGTGCGCAGAAATTTATATTTTGTTGTACAAATTAATTTTGAATCCTTAATGAATAAATTTAAAATTTGTGAAAATAAATTGTGTACAAATTAAAAAATTAAAACAAATAAATGATTTGTGCAAACAATTTTTTATTTGTTGTACAAATAATTTTTTGTTAATTATGCAAACAATTTTCTGCCTATGTGCAAAAAGTACATTTTAATAATTACATAAATATATATTTTTTTAGAAATCATACGTAATTAGATACTGTAATATGACTCTGTTTTTTAGTTATTAAAGTTAAAATTCTTAGCCAAAATAACTGTGTTAAGAGTAAAAACGTCTGGAAAATAAAAATATCACCTCAATCAATGATGTTTAAACAGCTAAATTCTTACAAATTAAACATCTAAATTCTTACAAAAAATTGAAAACTCAGTGAAATCCAACTAAAAACAATTAAATCCTAATCTACAGTTTGAAAATGTGTGTACTGTGTAGAGAGGGCGTGATGACCTTCCCCTCGTAAGTACGCGTGCGTGTCTCTCCCACATTGCTCTATTTTTATCAAGCAAAATGGGCTTCTGCTGCCATTTTCCAATTATTCCAAATGGGCTTCTGGACTAAAAGCCCAACTCAAATTTTCTTGTACACTCCGCACGGTTACTTCATAATCTCGCACGTTGCTTGGACGAGTACTTTTGTTGAAGTGGTGGTCTTCGCTGTTGCAAACTTCCATTAATTCCGGTTGTAAGCAAATAAATTTTGTTTCCCAATTAAATAATGACACGTGTATATATTAAATAAATATTATTATTTTAATTTTAAAGATTTACCAAATTAATTCTGTAATTAAATAGTAAAATAATATTTATTGTACACGATACAAGTCGTTATTAAATTACGAGTCTCCCGGTACTCGTAAATGGCAATAAATGATTGATTTGCCCTATTTATTCGAAATAATAAGTGTTTCGTATAAATAAAGAAGACGACGAAAATCAATCAAGCTAAATTTGGTCGATTCGTAAATGACGCCAATCAAATCAGCATCAGCCAACCAGATCGCGCCACGTGTCAGCGCAAGAAAGGGAGGTTCTTCACCTCCCACCCTATAAATAGGGATCATATCATGCATTTCAATATATCAAAAATATCGAAACGATCGAAAGCACGAAGACGAACGAGCAATGAATAGCAACAATCCTATCGACGAGCAAAACTGTGAGCTAAGAAGATCCACCGATCCAGCTCTTCGAAGATTCAAGTGTTCTTCACCAAATCTGAAGAAGTTCTTCGAATATTCAACCGTTCTTCGTCAAAGCCCTCCAGAAACAACGTTCAATTTAAGATCAAGGGCCTCCATCCCTCCGATCCGACGTTTTTCCTGAAGAAAGCCTTGAAGATCTTCAACCGTTCTTCATCATATTGAAGAGTTATTCGTCAAATCCGACCAGAAACACCATTTGATCCAGAATCAAGGAGCGAATCCCTCTGATCAGATGTTTCTACCTTGAAGATCAGCTCGAAGACAACAAGTGTTCATCACCATCTTCAAACCTTTCTTCGCCAAGTTCAACCACAACGCACTTCGATTCAGGAGTAAGGGGCTAAATCCCTCCGATCAAGTGTTCCAGATCAAATCCAGACTTGAAGATTCGAAGATCGTTCTTCATCAAAATCTTCCACAGACCTCGCTCGATCCAAAATAAGACTTCACCGTCCTTGGATGAAGTGTTTCAAGTCAAACCAAGTCAAAGTCAAAGCTTAGTCAAAACCAGACCAGAGCCAAGTAAAACTTGAAGGAGAATCAGAGGATCATAGCTAGAGAGAACCCAAAATTGAAGAAATTACTATTAATCATTGTATGTCAGGCCTCCAAATTGGTATTTGAATATTCTGCTGCACAAAATAGTGATCGCCATAGAATTTGATTAGGAAACTTGTGAACTATATCTATGATAATTACTGAACAAGTCATTTGACTTGTTTACGGATGTCGTATTTATATATCCAAAACATAGAGTATGTCTCTTGTGAATTCGAGTTCACATGAACTCGTATCACTGTTATTCATATATACTATCACTATTATAAAAATATACTTGATTTTTTAACAGTAATAAATATATATGCATAACAGTGATAGTGTATACACATGACACTGATAATTGATAAACACGAGTTCACCGTGAACTCGGGTTCACAGAAGTTCTTGTCCAAAATATAATGCATCTACGTCAAATAATTGAGACAAAAACTTGTATGAACCCGAGTTCACGGTGAACTCGGGTTTCATCAATTATCACAGTCATGTATATATACTATCACTGTTATGTATATTCACTATCACATTTATGTATATACAATATAACTGTTAAAAAAATAAGTATACTTTTATGACAGTAATAGTATATATGAATAACAGTGATAGTGATTACACATAACAATGATAACAGTTCATTCGAACTCGAGTTCATAAGAGACTCACTCAATAACTGAAGATAATACCAACTGTAGTGGTGTCTATCGAGGTGCCCACAATATTTTTTTTCTTTTTGAAAAGGTCCACAGTATTTCCTTGAAAAGATAGCTTTTAAAAAAATATTGAAAATCTAGGAAATTGAACCTATATAAAGATAAATTCTCATATTTTATCCAATTTTTGTATGAAATTTTAAATCTTTTAATATAGGCAAAGTTTTGTATGAAAATAGTCCATGATAAGTATAACATGAACCCATGTTAAGGTATCAAATATTTAACCAGATACATAAAAAATAGGAGTCAATGATATTATGTTATAATTGTTATAAATTTTATTCTTCTCAACCTTTGATATATCTGATGGACATTTTGATACATTTGATCAAATATTTAATACTTTGAAACAGTTTCATGATAATTTTATTATGAACTACATTTATATAAAATATACACTATAAAATATAGTGTTGTTTATCGAGGTGCGAGATTAATACCATTTTAGTCCCATAACTTTTTCACTTTTTTATTTTCATCCCATAATTATTTATTTTTTCAATTTAGTCATATAGCAATTCAAATTTATCTAAATTAATCCTAAATTACTGAAAATTTCTTTAAAAGACATAGAAAATTGATCTTGTATAAGGACAAATCATCATATGGTTATCCAAATTTTGGTATAAAATTTTAAATTCTTTAAAATGATATCCTATTATACCCTATATTACTCTTTAAAACAAAATTTACAAAATATTATCAATTATCTATCAGCAGCCTTTTATTTATTGTTATCTACTTAACTCAACACCAATTTTCCTCTTTTATTTTATACATAGCATCTATAACTTTACAGATAAATACACATTTAATTATTTCATATACCTTCAAATTCGAAAAAATGCATACTCACAAATATTTCTGTACTTATGTGTTGGCTCTTTACAAATATTTCCTCTTTTATTTTATACATCTCATCTATAACTCTTTGTAAATTATTTTCTGTACTGTGTGTCGACCTTCTTCATCTCACTCAATACATCTGAACCTGACAACAAACGTTGTGCTTCACGATCCTCAACTTTGCCATTAAATTCAACGGTCATTGTTTTAGTACTTATGTGTTGGCTCCAACCACCTCATGTGTCCCATATAGACAGACTTCTTACAATAAGTCAATCGAATGTGATCAGTGTTGGTGGTAAAACAAGGACATGCATCGCGTCCCTTCACACTATATCCAGATAGATTCCCATAAGCGGGAAAGTCATTGATTGTTCCAAACAACATGACCTTCAACTTGAAACTCTCCTCTCTACAAGCATCATAAACATTAACACCCTCATCCCACAACAGTTTCAAGTCTTCTATCAAAGGAGCTAGATATACATCTATGTCATTACCAGGTTGTTTGGGTCCTGATATCAACATAGATAACATTATATAAGTACGCATCATGCACAACGATGGTGAAAGATTATAAACCATCAGAATCACTGACCATGTACTGTGGTTGGTACTTTGAATACCAAAGGGATTCATTCCGTCTGTGGAGAGTGCAAGACGCAAGTGTCGTGGCTCGTTGCCAAATTCTGGATACCTCACATCGAATGCCTTCCACTGTGGTGAATCAGCCGGATATCTTGGCAATCCATCCTTGATTCTATCATCCTGATGCCAAGTCAAATGTCTAGCATCCACCGTGCTACTGTACATTCTCCTAAATCTTGGTATTATTGGAAAATACCACACCACCTTCGCAGGAGATTTGTTTTTTGTATATCGCTTCCGCCCACACTTGGGACACACATCGAGACCTGCATACTCCTTCCGAAATAAGTTACAATCATCCGGGCAAGCATGAATTTTCTGATGTGTTAGCCCGATGGACTTGAGCATTTGCTTAGCATCATATGCTCTAGTAGGCATTACATTCTCTTCAGGCAATAAACCACTAACTGCTTCCAACAAATCGGTGAAGCACACATCAGTCAATTGGTGAGCTGCAATTAGATTGAACAATATCAATACAACTAAAAGTTTTGTTGCCTTCTCACACCCGGGCCAAAGTGGTAATCAAGCGTCATCCCTTAACTTCTCTGACATATAAGGAGGATCTCGCAGATTATCCTCATCCCCACTAGATGTATCAACACTCGGTACATCTCCAAAACTATCTGCATTAATTGTGTCTACAAACCTAAAGTCAGTTCCTATGTTGCTTGAGCTACATCCATCTCTTCTCTCACCATGATATGTCCAAACGGTATATGATTTATCAATACCATGAATCATCAAGTGATTGAACAAATTGTCCCGACCACTTACCATTTTCCCGTTCATACATTTCCAACACGAACATAAAATGTACCGATTGTCGATGCAATATCTGATTGCATGATTACAAAATTCTTCCACCCCATTCCTATACTCATCTGATAATCTATCTGCACGAACCCACTTTCGATCTATATATATAGAACTAGATATGCCTATAGAAAAGACAATATGACATAATATTTATGTTTAGATTCTTGTATAAATGTGACTCAATATAATACGACCCTACATATATTCTATTTAATAATTAATATTTTTAAAAAATTTTGGCAGAGTTTCGTTTAGATTTATCATATTCCCCAATTAATCAAGATCCTAACTAGTGCATCCATTTACGATTTAATTATAAAATAATTAAATCAGAACGCACATTCTACAACATACAACCAACAAATTTCCCCAACTCCACATCAACTACATTCAATCAACTCCACATCAACTATATATTCTACATGCAAATATTTGATCGAACATCGATCATCACATATATATCTATCAACTACATTCTACATTTGGATTCAATCGATCGATAATCGCATATATAAATTTATATAACATACAATTTTTAATAAATAAAATAATTATAACTACAAAAAAATGAACTTACGGTAATAGTGTGAAGGGAATGGATCGGAATGATTAATCTCTCTTCTTCAAATTTGTCACCTGCAAAATATATAAATACTACAACATATTATTTTTATATTCATTAATTTAATAATCAATAATTTACAATAATTATAAATATATATTTTTATATAATAATTAATATTATTTACTAGCTAATTCTATATATATATATATATATTAATTAACATATTAATATACTAATAATTCGTAACAAATATACTAATATATTAATATTAATAATTAAAAATTTATATATAACCTAACAAACTAATTTTTAACATAACTCATTTAATTATAAATATAACTCATTTTTTATAATTCTAACATTAATATTAAAATACCTAAAATTATAAATACCTAACATTAATTAATTATAAAATTAACAAATACCTAACATTAATTATAAAATACCTAACATTAATTATAAATTATGACTAACATCTATGTCCTACATTTTAAGCGATTATCTATGGTCTGCCCTTAGGACAATAGATGTAACTTCCTTTATGTTTGTATTCTTCAGCAACAATCACCAATTTGCTATATTAATTTCTATATCCAACTTCAGCTATCAGATTACTCTTTATGAGGTTCCTCAGCATTATCCAGCCATCAGCATCAACAGAAAATTATCCAGCCATTAGCCTATATCATCCGTCTTCATAACTACAATTAAACAATTAAAAACAGCACGAAGATATTATAATTTTATTTACTTAACGGCATTTATGTTCTGAATATTTCGACAGTTTTGGGCTCATATATTCTGATTAAATTTATTTGAGGACCAATTTTAATAAACTTCATTTCCTACCGTATTATTGTATATTGGGGCAAACACATATTTTTGGATAATATGTGTTTTTAGTATTTATTTATTCTTTTAAAATTAAAAAAAAAAACTACAAAATGCTCGTGTCTGAAAAAATCTAGTAATGGTAAATAAATAGAAGTCTAGCTACCGTACATCAGACTTCCTCTTTGAAAAGAAATAGTTTTAGCATTAATTAATAGAAGTATATTTTGCTACGCTTACGTACGTGCTTAATTCTTCATATTTGATTTGACTTTTAATGCGAAACAATTGCTCACGGATCTCTCCATTTCTTAAGTATTAATTTTTTGTCAATTTCAAAGAAAGATAGACACAAAATTAAAATAATTAATAAAAACACATATTTATGAGACTCATGATAATAACCCCACTCTATATAATGTGTCTATCTCTCCCCTAATTTTAGAAAAATTTACACAAAGAAATGGAGAACATCCGGACTACGAAACAATTACTTACAATTTAAGCCACAGAATTTAATTAAGAGAGAGAGAGATACTACCAGGACCGTTCTTTAGCATGTGCATTCAGTGACATGTCACAGGGCCCCCAAAATTTAGGGGCCAAATTTAATTTTTTTTAAAAATTAATATAGATAAATCTTAATAAAATTATTCTTATATTTTAAAGCACAAAAAATTAGGAAGTTTGTTACTCAGTTAAGATATGAGATATTTTAAAGCACAAAAAATTATTCTTATATTTTAAAGCACAATAAATACGTATTTTGCATTTTTCAAATATTGAAACATATTTTTTTTCAATAATTATAAAATATACTATTACAAATGCACATAAAAAAATACTACAACATCAAGAAAAATTTTTCAGCAAAAAATCTTGTACTTTCTCCTTAATTTAATTTTAATTAATTTTTTCTAAAAAAAGTCACCAAATTCATGGTGTTTAACGACCGATTTTTTTTTATGTTGGCAATTGTTTAATATTCTCTAATTATTTAATTTCAATCATTATATTTAAAGCCTTATTTTAAAAAGTAGCACATGATCTCTATATTATTTTGGACGGGCCTGGGTACTACAATTAACAGTAAAAAGAAGTGGCCAAATCAATTTGAACAATAACACTACCACATATATATAGCTAACCCATTTTTTCAGGATGAAATGAAAAGAAACAGACTTTGCATGAATTAATAATTAAGATTTAGCAAGACTTACGTTCATGTTCAGTAATTCAATTACGCTTTTCGTCCTCTATATATATAACTGCGAATATTACAGTAATCATTAACACTCATCATCAATCAAATAGATCCATAGATATGGCTCCAAAGTATTTTATTGTTGTTCTTCTGTTTGCTCTTGTTTGCGCGGCTAATGCACGAAAGCTTTCGGGTGGCTTAGACCCTTCTTTAATTCCGGAAATTGATCCTAGTGCAATTGGTGGCTTAATTGATCACCTACATTTTTATCATACCTCCATTATTGGCGAATGGAGTTGGTGGCGGTGGAGTAGTGCCATGAATAGAGAAGCTCAAGGTTCCACACTTGCTCTAGCTAGCTTTTATATATATAAATAAATAGTGTGGTCTTTCTAATGGAACTATATATGTTGTTGTGTAATTCATTGGAATTACTTTCACAACTTTTCTGTATCGTTTTCTATATATATATATATATACTAGTACGTAAACCCGCGTATTACGCGGGATTATTAAAAAATATATATTTTTAATATAAACTATATTATGTGAATCAATAAATTTTAATTTCTTGTATATTTATATATAGATTTATTCGATAATACATCTATACTTATATAATTCATTAATTTGAGGCTATCTTACACATTAATATTTAATATATGAATGTGCTAAAATCCACCTAATTATGTAAGATTTGAATTATAAAATATTCTTATTGTATAAGTATGTTAAAAGAAAATCAAGAACATATCGAAATATATGAATAAAAAAAAAATCAAGAACATAATATTTTATAATATAAAATGAGTTGTAATATATATATATATATATATATATGTGTGTGTGTGTGTGTGTGTGTGTGTGTGTATGTGTGTGTGTTATTTCTTGAATCTAACATGTACATATATCAATTATTTACACATGCACGTATATACAATATTGCAGTAAATAAAATAAGTACTTAAAAAATATGCACACATACACAATGCATATACAATATTATGTTCTATAACATCTTTGGTTCTAGAATTATAAATAAGTTACGGTGTAAAATAACTTACGGTATGTATGGCGCAGACACAATTATTTTAATAGAAACCTGCAATTAAAATATAATATAAAAAAATAATATTAGAATATTAAGAACATGAAAAAAATATTAAAAAAATAAATAAACAATTCAAACATCAAAATTTTAAATAAAATAGATCTGCAATTGTAGCAATCAAACATTACCTAAAAAAACCATGAAATTGTGTAACAATAGAAAGGAAAACAATTCAAACATCAAAATTTTAAATCAAATAGATCTGCAATTATAGCAATTAAACATTACATCCAAAAGAAAACCACAAAATTTGTGTAGCAATAGAAAAAAAATTATTTCAACAAATTATTAGATGTAAAATATGAACCTGCAAAAAAAATTTGAACAGAAAAAGATAAATAAATAATTCCAATATCAGAATACGATAAATAAGATCAAAAGAGAAATAAGAAGAAGTAATGAGATGCAAGAAAAACTAAGATTAAAAGATGAGAATAATAATGTTTATGGAGTTGAAATTTATAGAAGTATATATAGAAATTAAGATGAACGGTTGAGATTAAAAAAATTAGATATAGGATTTGATATTATGAATATATTTATAAGATTTATATAAGATATATATATTTATAAAATATCAAAATCTACGGTCAAGATTAAAACACTTAAATTATAAGGTCGAGATTAATTTTTAATGCCAGAATCAATGAGAATAGAGGAATTTCAAAATCGAGCATTCTGGTTGATTTCATAACTTCATCTTTATATAATATTAAGATATATATATATATATATATATTATAGTACGTAAATCTGCGTATTAGGCGGGATTATTAAAAAATATATTTTTAATATATATTATATTATGTGAATCAATTAATTTTGATTTCTTCTATATTTATATATAGATTTATTCGATAATACATCTTTACTTATATAATTTATTAATTTGAGACTATCTTACACGATATTTAAAATATGAATGTGCCAACATTCATCTAATTATGTAAGATTGGATTTATAAAATTTTCTTTATGTATAAAGAAAATCAATAACTTATCAAAATATATGAATAAAAAAAATTAAGAAGATAATATTTTATAATATAAATTTTTATTATTATATAAGTATGTTAAATTTTTTTTTATTTTGTTAAGATTTATTGAATTTGTATATATATACGTTTATTAATGAGTTATAATATATATATATATATATATTTGTGTGTGTGTGTGTGTGTGTGTGTGTGTGTGTGTGTGTGATTTCTTGAATCTAACATATATTTATATATGCATAACGTATATACAATATTGCGTAAATAAATTAAGTACTTAAAAAATATGCACACATGCACAACGCATATACAATATTATGTTCTATAACATCTTTGGTTCTGGAATTATAAATAACTTACGATATGTATGACGCAGACACAATGATTTTAAATCGAACCTGCAATTAAAATAGAATATAAAAAAATAATATAAGAATATTAAGAACATGAAAAAAATATTAAAAAGACAAATCAACAATTCAAACATAAACATTTTAAATCAAATATATTTGCAATTGTAGCAATTAAACATTACCTAAAAACACCATGAAATTGTGTAATAGAAAAGAAAACAATTCAAACATCAAATTTTTAAATCAACTAGATCTGCAATTAAAGCAATTAAACATTACCTCCAAAAGAAAACCACGAAAATTGTGTAGTAATAGAAAAAAAATTATTTCAACAAATTATTAGATGTAAAATATGAACCTGCAAAAAAATTCAAACATAAAAAGATAAAAATAAATAATTTCAATATCAGAATACGATAAATAAGAATATCAGAAGAGAAATAAAAAAAAGTAATGAGACGCAAGAAAAAATAAGGTTAAAAGATGAGAGTAATAATGTTTATAGAGTTAAAATTTATATAAGTCTAGAAATTAAGATGAATGGTTGAGATTAAAAAATTAGATATAATGTTAGTACCTTGGTTTAGATTTTGATGTATGCAAAACAATGTGTTTAAATTTGATGATTTAATCTAACACTTGTTCTAAGGAAATTGGTGTTTAAAACATATAGTTGTAAGAGAAGTCTACAGCTGTGTATTTGATCAATTTACCGCTGAGACATGACCCTACAGCTGTAAGGTTTCTCTACAGCGGATTTTGGAAATTGACAGGACTCTACAGCTGCAAGGTTTGAAAGACTCTACAGCTGCAAAGAACCGTTTGAAGATGATATAAGTCAGAGATTAATTGAAGACTAATGAAGACCCTTAAGCACTATTAGTGTAGCTCTCAAGCACTCACTAAATTGTACTTAAGTGGAGATTATTCTTAAAAGAAACTGGTGGATAATGAAGATTAGTTACAAGAGGCCAGAATTCTGAGAGAAAGGACATAGTACAATCAGTACTATTCAGTGTGAAGGAGGAGGGCCATTTCACGCATGCCAAATAGAGAGAGATGAGCCTTATCCGGATTTCAAATTTGAATTTCCAATGGATAAGTCACACCACTCAATCTATAAATAGAAGAAGTCCTCAGAGAAAGCAATAACAACAACCCTGCGCATACAAGCATTCAACCTAAGAAAATCTACAGCCAGCATATTCTGAGAAAGAGAGCTTTTCTTGTTTTTAATCTTTGTGATTCATAGGATAGTTGGTTAGGATTTTTATTAGTAAGAATCACACCTTTTGTTGTTGTTCCATCACCCATTTTATATTTCTACTTTGTGTAGATATCTCTTTGTGAGGTTTTGAAAAACTCTTTGTGAGTTTGTATTCTTAGTGAATAGGATAGTATCTCTTTTTAGAATAGGAATCTGAGTGAACCTAGTTCTAAGGGGGAACTATTTGTACTGATCTTAGTGATCATCTCTTAGTGAATTTGACACCTAAGTGGTGTAACAGTGGATGTAGGTTGTCTTTTTATAGACACTGAACCACTATAAACCTGGTCTTTTACTTTCTGCTATTTAATTTGTTGTACTGCATATTTATTTTCCTTGTTACATTCATCATTGCTTTAAAATCTGAAGTGCATAAAACCCTTGTGATTTTCACAGAAACTGACTCTACAGCTGTAGACTTTCATAAGTCACTCAACTGTTAAGTCTTGTTTACATTGTTTTTCATTAATCACTCACTTTATTCCGCTGCACATTGAAGTATTCTCAATACAATTCTAATTGTGAGAATTACTCTGATATTTTGTCTACAAGTGATTGTTTATTTTGCAAAGTTTTGAACTCTGCAGCTGCAGACTCTGTAGACTACAACTGTAACCTTTGTGGTCCTGTTTTTAAAAACTCTTGTAGACTTATTCTTTTAAACTTGAAAAAGGGCTACTGTAAGGTACTAGAATCCATCCTTTTTGAAAATTTTGAAAATTTTGATTTTAGACTCAAGGTCTATTCACCCCCCTCTAGACCTTGACCACTTTAAGGGACCAACAAGTGGTATCAGAGCAGTTGGCTTGCCACTGCTTTGATCAGTACCTAGCTAGATCCTTTTTAATTTTTGAAAAACACACCTGCATAATTGCATGGCTCCTAAAATGGTTAAATCCAAAGTTCCAATGTTCTCTGCTGAGAACTATGATGAATGGAAAATTAGAATGCAGGCTCATTTGTCTGCAATCAATGATGAGATGTGGTCTATAATAGAAGATGACCCTATACCCATCACAAAGGTCAATACTGCAGCTGATCAGTCAACTGGACTTGCTCAGATTATCCCCAAACCCAGAAGGGAATGGACTGAGGATGACAAGAGAAGGTCCAACCTTGACAATGTTGCAAAGAACACTATTTATTATTCACTTGATAAAATTGTGTTTAGCAAGATCAAAAACTGCAAAACTGCAAACGATATATGGGAAAAGTTGGAAATGATTTGTGAAGGAACTGAACAAATCAAGGAAAACAAACTCATGGTAGCAGTTCAAAAGTTTGAGAACTTCAAGATGAAATCTGGTGAAACTCTTGAAAAGTTTGAGTCAAGATTCATTGAGATTCTCAATGAGCTAGATTCACTTAGTAAAGAGTACTCACAAAGAGAAATGAACATGAAGGTTCTTAGAGGCTTACCTAGTGAATGGGACATGAAGGTCATTGCTATGAGAGAATCAAAGGATTTATCTAAGATATCCACCTTTGAACTCTTTTCAGACCTCAAGGCTTATGAGTTTGACATAAGCAGGAGAAAAGAACCTGACAGCAGTAAGGTTACAGCTCTAGTTGCTGACAACCCTACAACTACAAGTTCTGATGATGAAGACTTGGCTTTTTTTATAAAGCAGCTCAAGAAATTTGGCAAATGGACCAAGAAGAAGCAGTTCACACTAAAGGAAGATGGTAAGGTGAAATCTACAGCACCTAACTCAACTTATCTATGCTATAACTGCAGAAAACCAGGACACTACATCAAAGACTGTCTGTTGATCCCTTATGTTTTGATGACATTAAAACAAGCGGAGTAAGGTCTGCTTCAGCGGAGTCAAATCTGCATAAGCGGAGTAAGGTCTGCTTAATAGGAGACTAGGTCATCTGGAAGCAGACCAGCAGACAACGTCATCTAGAGCAGACCAGCAGACTAGGTCATCTGGGAGCAGACCAGCAGGCTACGTCATCTGGAAGCAGACCAGCAGACTAGGTCATCTGGGAGCAGACCAGTAGATTACGTCATCTGGAAGTAGACCAACAGACCACATCATCTGGAGCAGATCAGCAGACTAGGTCATCTGGGAGCAGACCAGCAGACCACGTCATCTGGAGCAGACCAGCAGACTAGGTCATCTGAGAGCAGACCAGCAGACTACGTCATCTGGAGCAGACCAGCAGACTAGGTCATCTGGGAGCAGACCAGCAGACTACGTCATCTGGAAGCAGACCAGCAGACTAGGTCATCTGGAAGCAGACCATCAGACCACGCCATCTGGAAGATGAGTAAGGTCATCTGATGCCGTTGCATAGACGTTCTATTTACAGAAAGTCAATCATGTCAAGGGGACAAGATCACATCAACATGATTTCCAGAATCATAGGCAATCAATCAAGTCAAATTAGATTGAAGATCAAAGCCAAGATGGAAAGATATCAATCTAGAGATCAAGAATCAATCAAGCCAAGATGGAAAGATATCAACTTGGAGATCAAGAATCAATCAATCACTTTGATTGATTGATTACATATTTATAGGGATTTCAAATTCTAGTCAACTGTAACGGCTAGTATTTGACACCTATAAATATAAGTACTGTAGAGAAGATTTATACAAGTTTTATACAAGATCAACTAGTAGAATCGCTACACAATTCTCTTTGTACTCACA
>JAPKLY010001682.1:0-37756 GCA_026898435.1 Prunella vulgaris
TAGGCATTTTACGCATATGAAGATATACGAAATCAGGCATATACATATGCATACAAATCATGAATCAAGCAGACAACCTAAGCATGAATTTTAATCATATTGATCTAAAATCAGAACTTACGGTTTCAGCAATTTTATAAAATTAATCCCGAATGATTTGATCCCGAAAACAGCTGGAGCAATACTCTCGTAAATCCTTATTGCTCATAGAGACTCGTGCTGATAACGTGTTGTAATCTTGAGAGAAAAGCGTAAAGCAAAAGTAAAGACACGGAGTTTGATGACCCAATTCGTCACGGAATGACTACGTCTGGGGGCGACCAAGCCAGGAGAGTATACTAATTTAAACTGCCGTTTACAAGGAATGTGAATGTACAGAGTACAAGGGAATGATACAGTATAAATAGAGTACCTAACCCTAAGTCTTGTGGGCCTAAAACCCACTGGATATATTCCTAATATTATATCCATTAATATAATAATATATTTCCATATATTATAACAAAAACAACCCTATATTATAACAAAAACAACCCTACTGCTTAATAATCTCGTTTCTGCCTCTCTTTTATAAAACAAATGGGCCTATTAAAAGTTGGGCTTTCTCTTTCCTTACAGTTTTGAGTTGGGCTCAACAAATAAAATAAAGAAAAGGCTCAACTTACATTTCCTCAATACGGCATCAGGCGGTTACAGCTGTGTTGTGGAATCGGACGAATTCCGGGCTGAGGTGTAGTCGGTTTATTGAGCAGTGTTGGTTTGCTTGCAGGCGGTTGTAGGAGTGTTGAGATGTAGGTGGTGATGCGTCGGCCGTTTTCAGAGGACGGTTAGATGCGCGTCGGACAGGGCTCACAGAGAACAGGGACGGTGGAGATGTGCGAGCGGTTGTAGCGACGTCTTGAACGGCGGACGGCATGTGAGTGTCGAGTGCGTTAACAGAATCGGAACAGTGATTGCAGTAGTTTTAATGGCGGAATCTTCGAATTCAGTGAAGAATCTGGTTGCAGAGGTGAGTTCCGGCAGTGCATCGAGGGCGGACGACGGCGGTCGTCGCAAAGACAGTGGTCCTCGATTCCGGCAGTGAGAATGAGTAGAATATGTGGCTGAGCGACTGAACTCCGGCGAAACAGGGGACGACGACGGCTGCTTCTTTCGCGGCTACGAGCGGTTGAGTCGCGATTCCAGGCGGCTGTGTTGTGGCGTCGTCTTCTTCGATTTGTGAAGGAGGTTAGTGGCGCGTGGCTTTGGTAGCTTCAGCGTGGATGGTTGAGTGGTGTAGTGTTGAACTTGAGAGATAGTAGCTGTTTGCTGCAAATGTGGTCCCGAATTAGCACGTCTTCCTTTTCCAGTTCTGAGTGTTTAGGCTTTTGCTTTAATTCTTTTAACCTGCGCACAAGCCTCAACTCATTTAACTGGAACATAAGCAATCCTGCCTAACAGACTTTTAATTGAGATCAAATATTAATTTCACAATTTAACTCAAAAATTTAGATCAATTTTCAATAAAAATGCAACATTAATGTCTGTTTTTGACAATTAAGCTCAAATGATCAAATTAGGCATAAAAATACAAGAAACTCAATCAAAATTTGCAATTTAAGCACACAAATTTCGAGCAATTTTCATACCAATCAGGTGTTTAAGAATTTGATACTGTTGTTGGTTTTCTATTAACATGATGATCATGTTAACAGTTTGTGGTTGTTTTTCTGAATTTTTATCTGATGTAGTTGTTGGGTGGTGAATATTTGATGGAATTTGGATATTTTCATTTGATGGGGGGTAGAATATGAATATTTTGATGAAGATAGTTATATGTGAATGTGTAGTTAGGAGGGTTTTTGTACATATTTTTTTGGTAGTTTGTGGGGGTAATGAATGATTATTTTCTTTGACATATTATATTAGTGTTGGTGTAGGAATGAAGATTTTTATGTGGCTTTATATTTACTGTTGTTAATACAGTTAATATTTCTGGTTTATGTTTAAAAGTATTATGCTTATATCTTCATTTGTCTAATGTTATATTTTTCTCTTCACAGAGTTTTTCTGTTTTAGGTATTATATTGTGCTGGGAATTCACCCAGCATATGTTATAAAATTTTAAATAGTAACACACTTGTTTTATTAAATACTGTAACATTTTTTTTATTTAATATACTCTCATATGTTTTTTAAAAATCAGTTTTTGATCAAAATCTGGGAGTCTGAATCAAGACTATAGAGGTAATTTTACACATTTTTACTTATATTTTTTGAAATCAGAAGATTATTTGATTATTAACACATTTTATTTTACATAATAACATATATATAATACAATAGTAACATATATCTATGTTAAATGTAACATATATATAAAGTAACACAATTTATGCTTTTTTGTAACATATAACCAAGTGAATTGTAATATATATTTTTATTGTAATAGAAAAATCATTAACATAAAAACAAGTTAACATAAACATAGTTTATTATATTTTGTAACATGAATCTAAGGGAAAAGTAACATAAATTTTCAGTAACACAATTCATGCAATTTTGTAACATCGATTTAAGACAAAAGTAACGTAGATTGTAATTATCGTATAAGCAATGATAACATTAAAACAAGTATACTTTAACAACTGTAAATAATTAATTTTATTGTAACACAGTTTATTATATATTGTAACATGAACTTAAGGGAAAAGTAACATAAATTTTCAATAACACAATTCATGAAACATAGTTTATACACTGACTCAAGACAAAAGTAACATAACTTTTTGTACAGAATCCAACATTTTAATGTATTAATGAAATGAACTATAGATAATGAGTTTCTGATTTTATATCAAATGAGCATTTGGTGTCTTAGTACCATATTCCATTGGCAATCTTGTCTTTTTTTTTTTTGCTTCCTCTAAAGTGGTCTTTTATTCTTGCTTTTCTGCTCATTGTTGTCGAGCATGTGGGATCCTGAATATCAAGTCCTTCAACAGTTTCAGTTGATTCTTGTGGTTGATGCCTTGACTTGAAGACCCTAGTAGCTATTGAGTCTCTTTCTAAACCGTCTTCTATAATTTTTCTTGTTTCAACATCATTTTCACACTCAAGGATTAGATTGTAACTCTTTCTTGCCATTATATGCATCCATTCAACTGCACAGTCTATTTTTCTTGTTTCTGCCTCTGTGTATTTGTCCCAGATTTCTGTCTTTGCATTTTTGTCCACCTCCTACATATGTATTGACTCGGTATTTCTTGTACCGAGTTAATGTGGAGCACCCGTATACAGTGACAGCACAACATCCCACATTCTTCAAATTTTTTGCAGCTGCATTGTATCTGATCATCATTTGCTCAAAAACAACTCTATGAACATCCTCTTTTACATTGACATCATACACAACTGTAGTATCTTCTCTCCCCACCTCTTGCGAAGTACACAATAAACTCTTTAGGAACTCATTCTCAAAGGTGCTAAATAGGGCCGGCGTGTAAATTTCTGAAGCATGCTTCACTATTCCATTTATCATCAGAGTTGATTGTGACTTCATACGTTGACATTGAAATTCATCATTTGTCTTTTTTGCTCTCCAAGCCTTGACCATTTTTTCAAATATTTCATGGAATTCAGTCAAGCCAGTGGTCTTCCTTGAGTTAAAAGATATCGAACTATTTGCACTCTCGCTTCGTTGTGAGGATCTTATTCTAGTTGAAAAAAATCATTGCTCAATGTCGTGCACCATTTCTCATTTAACTTGTATAACCTTGTAAACCAAGCATTGTTCTGCAGGTTATATTCTGTAATCATCCCTTTCCAACAGTTCTCAAAATCATCCCTATCAATGCAGCCCGACAAACACTTGTTGAGCTATTCTTTAAATCTGTTATTGCTTTTTAGTTGTGCAAATTTGCTCACTGCATTCTGTTTTAGGTGCCATAGACATAGCATGTGCCTTGTTTCTGGGAAAATTTGAATAGTAACATAGTTTATACATATATGTAACACACAGTATAATTAAAGAGTAACATAAATATAAAGTAACATAAATTATACTATATAGTAACACTGGTTTATATATTCAGTAACATACAAGTATTTTTTCATACCCTTTCTATTGCCTTTGAAATTGCTAGATCCTGGTTGAAAACCGTAAACAACCACTTAAAAGTTTCTATTTTTTCATTCGACAAAAATGAAATTCCAAACATTGTATTTCTCCAATGGTTGTTTATTCCAACAAATGGTGCATAGATAAGATCATACATGTTGGTCTTATAGGTTGTGTCAAAGACCAAAACATCCCCATATATCTCAAAATCCTCTTTCATCATCGAGTCCCTCCAAAAAACATTACTCAACCTGCCCTCTTCATTCATCTGAACCTTGTAGAAGAATTGATCTTCCTGCTCATCTTGATTCTGTATCAAATTCATGAATGTCTTTGCATCACCACCCTCTATACAACTTCTTTTAGTACCACAAAGTTCAAATGGTCTCTCATCGTGTGTCCAACCTGTTCTTCTCCTCCAACTTTATAAGCTAGATAGCAGAAAGAATCTGCTGGTCTTATACCAGATGATATCATTTCATTGATTACTTCAGTCTTTCCACCCGTGATTGTTCTCTCAGAATGATGTAAATGGTTCAATTCTTTTCTAGTTAATGTATGATTGTGCTCGATGATGTGTTTTATTACTTCATACTTCCCACATTCAGTTAATCTTAACTTAATCTTTGCCTTGCAATTTGTTCTTGTTTCTCCGTTCCTTCTGTTTATGGTTGTCTCTTTAGTTGCTATTTCTTCACTTTTATTCTTTTTATCACTGCATGAGCACACATACAGTTTGGTTCTTAATATGTTTGATCCATCCGTAGACCTCACTCCTGTTGACTTTCGTACACTGAATCCAAACAAACGAGCATGTGTGCAATAGAGTTCATATATTTGATCTATTGTATCTCTTTTCATTCCTATCAATGAACCGATGTATTCTTCACTATTAAAGTTCCCCCCCCCCTGATTAGGTGTATTTTCTGGTACTTGTGTTTGTTCAGCAGCAGGTTGAAAATTACTCTCTGGTTCATGATATATTCCTGGAATGTAACATTGTTTCTTTTAAATAGTAACACATAAATATAAAACAAGTAACATATATTTCATTTAGTTAAAGTAACACTATATATATATATAGTAACACACATGCATTTATTTTGTAACATATATTCCATCTCTAACATATTTGGTGTCTAAACTGTAATATACTTATCCATCAGTGGAAGTAACATGTTTATAAGTTAATAGTAACATACATATTTTCATTTAGTAACATAATATCTGTGAAAATTAACATAATTGCAATTTGTAACACCACATATTATATTTTGTAACATATACTTCTTCATTGAGTAACATAATTTTTTGTAAGGTTTTTTTAATGTGTTGTTCTTTTAATTATACATATATATTAAATTCTGTAACATATTTTTAACTATTTTTAAAAAGTAACACCAAGTCTTTTATAAAGTAACATACATATGTTAATAAAGTAACATATTTAATAGTAACATGTATATGTTCATTCAGTAACACAGTGTGAAAAGTAACATAGATATGTTCATTTAGTAACATAAATTTATACATTGAGTAACACATATTTTTGTAATGTTTTCCAATGTGTTATGTATTCGTGTTATGCATATATATTAAATTCTGTAACATATTTTTAACTATTTTTAAAAAGTAACACCAAGTCTTTTATAAAGTAACATACATATGTTAATAAAGTAACATATTTAATAGTAACATGTATATGTTCATTCAGTAACACAGTGTGAAAAGTAACATAGATATGTTCATTTAGTAACATAAATTTATACATTGAGTAACACATATTTTTGTAATGTTTTCCAATGTGTTATGTATTTGTGTTACCTGTTGTAGAACCCGTAGAATTTGCTGTTGATATTATTTGGCAATCTGGAAAATAATCGTCCATATTATGTGTGTTCTTCGTCTTGTTTTCCTTGATTTTTACCTTGATTTGTTGTTCTTGACTTGCTTTAAATGATTTTCTTGCTTTGTTGATCGGAATCTTGCATTTGATGTCGTCATTTTTACCGTTGTAATTCTCTTCTATCGTCGCGGTTTTTTTAGTCGATTTCGTGCTGATGAAGTCAGGGTTTATGAGTTGTGGGTTAAGAATTGCGGATTTCATGGTTGACCTGGTCTTTGACCCGCGGGTTGCCTGAGATCTGCGCCTTTTTTAAAATTTACCCGTTTCACGTGAGTGTTGCTCTACAAAAAAATTGAATATCTCTACACATATATTCAGATTTTATTTTTTTGAATATCTCTAATTTCTTAATGCATATTACAAAAAGTTTAAAATTTACATTCATCAATATAACAAAAAAAAGAAACTAAAAGTTCAGAAATACAATCTGGAAACAGCTTCAGGATCTACAAATAAAAATAAATCAGGAATACTAAATTCAATCTCTAACCTGCAAAAAAAGAAACAAATTACTGTTTAAAACCTTGACCTTTGAGAAGATTGCAAAAAAATAAAAAACAAACCTTCAAGAATTTGGGGATCAACTGAAACATATTCTTGGGGATCATTTGAAACATATCAGATTGCAAACCTTAGATAATATGTAGAAATCAAACCAAAATATGCAGAAAATCCAATATATATGCAGATATCAAACCTTCGATAAATCAAACCTCTTGTTAATATTTATGCAAAAATCAAACCTATAAACATTAAACACAAAAATAATATTTATACCCATGTTAGAAATTCAATTTTTATATCTATTGTAGAAATCAAGCCTCTTGTTAGAAATCAAACCTCTTGCACAAATCAAACCTCTTGTTAAAATTCAATATTTGAATACATTATTTAAATCCAGGTTGTAGAAATCAAACCTCTTGTTAAAATATTCAAGGCACCTCTTGTTAAAATATGCAGAAATCCAAGGCACTCTAAAAGATTATATTAACACTCTGTAAACATAAACTCTCTATATAAACTGGGTTGGGGTGATAGGCGACGAATTGCGGCGGAAGAAAAAAATAAAAATGTGTTGAAGAGAGGCAGAAGAAGTGAAAGAGAGAGAGAGAGAGAGAGAGAGACTTACCTTCGACGGCGATGGTGATCGATCTGCAACGGAAACGCGGCGGTAGTGGCGCGAAGGTTGAGGCGTCATCGCGGGTTTCGTCTGGCTGATCATTGAAGTCATTATCAGATCTGTGGAGCCGTGAGATAATGAGGAGAGCATCTAGTGTGTCTAGGGTGTCGGCATCTAGGCTATGAGGCGATGGTCTCAGTGGTAGCGTCTTCAAATCGCGATGGATATGGTTTAGGGGACATCTGGATGCGACAAATATGGTTTGGGGGGGAATGTGGAGGCATCTTGAGGCGATCGACGACCGTCGTTTGGGACAGACGGCCGTCGCCGCGAGGGAGAGAGAATCTGGGGAGTAATAGGAGGTGGAGAGAGAGAGAGTAGAAAGAGAAAGAGGGTAGGATTTCAAGATTTTTGAAATCTAAAAAATGGGGTGGGGAGGGGGTTAATTTCGCAGATTTAATGGGGTAGGGGTAGGAATATGAGGTAGGCGGTGGGGTGAGTTTTTTGTGACCCTATTTGTAACATGGGGTTTTTGGTATTCCTATTTGCAATTACACTATTATAAATGACTTTTATGTAACTTACTCAAAAATTAAACTTAATCTAAGTAATAATTTTTTTTTTTTGTGTTTTTCATCACAGTTTGCAATGACCGATGTTTTAGTGGTAATTTCAGTCAAGGTTGTCTTGAATGAACTTTTACATATGCTAAATTTTAAGCCCGTTGAATTTAAACGTGGTTGAAAACGATCATGTTCAAATGTCCACGTCAATACTAAAGATTCCCGATGATAAGGGTTACGAGTCTATCAATAGCTTTCCGAGAAGTACCATAGAAGATGCTGAGAATAGTGCGGCGTACAATGCAATAATGTTTTTGAGGTCTAAATATAAGTTTACAATTTTTTGTGTTAATTATCTGGAGCTGCAACAAATCAAGGAATAACTTAACAATCTACGTGAAGAAATAAAAAAATCGATAAAAAACTCAGTGTTCTAAAGGATAAACTTGATGAATGTCTTTGAATCGATTGCAATAATTCTTATGAATAAAGTTATTTTTTTTTTATTATGTGTTTGATAAATAAATTTTATCTCCTTTTTTTGTTAGTTGTCGAGCATTAATTATATTTTATTTTTATTTTATTCAATTTGTATTTTCATATTAAATATAAAGAAACAAAAAATATTTTCCTGTAGATAGTGATAAAATGAATCAAGTGTAAATTTAAACTATAAATCTTATATGGGTGAATCACATCTGGCTCTATTTTATTAGTTGAAACTAAAGGTGGGTCTAAAAAACTTTTTTGAATTACAAATAGGTCAAAATTAATTAACTTAACTATTTTAATTACTTTTTCTTAATTGGCTGACAGCTACAGTACGTTATACTGTCACTCTACAGTAGCATATACTGACAGCTACAGTACATAAATTCAAATTTAGACGCTACAGTATGGTATAATCGAGAAGACTATAGTATAAAAGATAATCAACAGTATAATGCACTATAGTAAACCGTAACAATTGTATAATGCACTATAGTATAAACGATCATTCAAAATACATCAATAGTATAACACACTATTCTAGTTATTATAAATTCCTTTAAGCCATCACCAATTCCAAATATAACATATACTCATTACATCTCAAAAATTTTAATCTCATCCTCTGGAGTGAAAATGGAGACCCATAATTTTTTTTGAAGAAACCAAAACAACTATGTAATGAAATTGAAAGAAAAATTAAAAATAAAAACCCATCATTTACAAAAAAATAAAAAAGAAACCACAAATCAAGGTGAAGGGCTGAATATCAAGTTCAAGAAAGGGAAGAAACCGTTTCAGGGAAAGAAGAAGAAGAATGGTAAAGGCCCTGAATCTGGAAAATTTGTGGAAAGGAGAAAATGTTTCTCATGTCAGAAGGTGGGACATCTCAAGAAGAATTGTCCTGACAAATCCAGGAAGCAAGAAGAGGATCAGAAGGCAGATGTCACAATTGCTGCTCAGGAAGGATATGATAGTGCTGAGGTCTTGGCTGTTACTGATGTCAAGTTGAGTGAAGATTGGGTGTTGGATTCTGGGTGCTCATTTCATATGTGTCCCAATGAAAATTTATTGAAGGATCTTAAGAAATTTGATGGTGGGTCAGTTCTCATGGGGAATGATCAGATGCGCAAGGTCAAAGGCTCTGGCTCAATAAAGTTGAGGTTGCATGATGGTGCTGAGAGGATACTACAAGATGTCAGGTTTGTACCTGAGCTGAAGAGAAATCTGATTTCTCTTGGATCACTTAATGTTTTGGGATATGAATTCAATACAAGGAATGGATTCATATTGATAACCAAGGATAACAACATTGTGATGAAGGGCAAGAAGGTAAATGGCTTGTACATTCTGATGGGTAACTCAGTTGCCGGATCAGTGAATGCAGTTATGGGCAGTTCTGATGCTATCTTGTGCCACAAGAGGTTAGGGCACATTGGTGAAAGAGGACTGAATGAACTCTCCAAGTAGAAGGCATTTAGGGATTCATGAACAATCAAATTGGATTTCTGTGATCACTGTGTGTTGGGAAAATCCAAGAAACACTCTTATGCAAAGGGGAAACATCATACTGATGCTCCTCTGGACTATGTACACTCTGACATCTGGGGGCCATCAAGAACTGAGACTCATGGAGGTGGAAAGTACTTCATGACCATCATTGATGATTTCAGCAGAAAAGTGTGGGTGATCATCCTGAAGCAGAAGAGTGAAGCTTTTGAAAAGTTCAGGGAATGGCTCCTTGAACAAGAAAACAAAAGGGGCAGATCTATAAAGCATCTCAGGACTGACAATGGACTTGAGTATGTGTCAGAAGAATTTGAAAATTTCTGCAAGGAAAGAGGCATAACAAGACACAAGACTGTTCTAGCAAACCCTCAACAGAATGGGCTTGCTGAGAGGATGAACAGGACTATTTTGGAGAAGGTCAGGGGTATGCTTTCAGATGCTAAACTACCTAAAGTATTCTGGGGAGAGCTAGTTAATACTGCTTGTTATTTGATAAACAAACCACCCTCATCTGCTATTGAGTTCAAAATCCCAGATGAGCTTTGGTATGGTAGGAGGTCAGAATATAATAATCTGAAGGTGTTTGGTTGCTTAGCCTTTGCTCACATAAGGCAAGATAAGTTGGAACCAAGGGCTCTGAGGTGCATCTTCCTGGGATATCCAAAAGGTGTCAAAGGTTATAGATTGTGGTGCTTTAAAGCTGGACACAAGAAGTGCATTATCAGCAGAGATGTGACTTTCAATGAGAAAGTCATGGGATATGGTTCATCTGAAAATTCTCAGGATGTTGAGGATAACCCCATAATCAGACATACACCAGTTCAGGTGGAGCATACAACCAGGATTCAGAATGAAGATCAGGCTCAGGAAAACTCTGATGTCAGGAATCCACAAGAAGATCAGCTGAGTGCATCAGCAGACAGTGATTCTGAAGATCAAACTAAAAATTCAGATGAGGAGGGTCAAGATTTGAGAAACTACAGTCTGGCTAGAGATAGACATAGGAGAAGCATTCATCCACCAATCAGGTTTGGGCAGACTGACATGATCTCATATGCCTTATCAGTAGCAGAAGAAGTAGAGTATTAGGAACCTCAGACTTATACTGATGCAGTGACAAGGAAGGATAAAGATCAGTGGATTTCAGCCATGAAAGAGGAGTTAAATTCACTTGAGAAGAACCACACATGGGTTCTTGTGAATAGAACAAAAGGGCAGAAGGTTGTCAGCTCAAGATGGATATTCAAGAAAAAGTCTGAAATTGGGTCAGATGGACATGAGCTGATCAGATACAAGGCAAGGCTAGTTGCAAGAGGATTTACTCAGAGGGAAGGAATAGACTTCAATGAAGTGTTCTCACCAGTTGTGAAGCACTGCTCAATAAGGATCTTATTGTCTAAGGTGAATCAAGATGGACTGGAGTTACAACAGCTGGATGTCAAAACTGCATTCCTACATGGAGAGCTTGAAGAAACCATTTATATGCAGCAACCTGAAGGGTTCATACTATCAAAAAATGAAGGAAAGGTATGTTTGCTGAAGAAGTGTTTGTATGGACTTAAGCAAAGCCCAAGGCAGTGGTATAAAAGGTTTGATAGCTTCATGGTGTCTATAGGCTTCAGCAGATGCAAGTATGATAGATGTGTGTACTTGGAAAAGCAAGGCTCTGAGGTACTGACATATCTATTACTTTATGTGGATGATATGTTAATTGCCAGCAAAAGTCTTGGAAGAATTCAAAAACTGAAGGATAAGCTCAGTTCAACCTTTGACATGAAAGACCTTGGAAGTGCAAAGAGAATTCTGGGTATGGATATTATCAGGAACAAGTCAGCTGGAAGGATGTTCTTGACTCAGCAGGATTACATACTGAAAATCTTGAGAAGATTCAATATGCATGAGTCAAGATCAAGTCTCTACTCCTCTTGGACAACATTTCAAATTGTCAGCTGATCAATGTCCCAAGAGTGAACAAGATAAGTCTCAGATGAACAAGATACCTTATTCAAATGGAGTTGGAAGCATAATGTATGCCATGGTTTGTAGCAGACTTGATATTGCTCATGCAGTGAGCTTGGTCAGCAGGTTTATGGCTAATCCTGGAAAGGCACATTGGGAAGCTTTCAAGTGGATAATGAGATATCTGAAAGGTTCATCACATTTGGGATTATTATTTGAGAGGACTCAGGAGGACAAGCAACCTCTACAAGGTTTTGTAGATTCTGACTATGTTGGAAGCATAGATACAAGAAAGTCTCTGACTGGATATGTGTTTACACTATATGGCACAACCATCAGTTGGAGGGTTGCATTACAGTCAGTGGTTACATTGTCAACCACTGAAGCTGAGTACATCGCAGTGACAGAAGCAGTAAAGGAGGCTATGTGGCTGAAGGGCATTACCAGGGAATTTGGGATCAGGCAAGATGAAGTTACTGTGCAATGTGATAATCAGAGTGCCATTCACTTAGTCAAGCATCAGGTCTTTCATGAAAGATCTAAACATATTGATGTGAGGCTTCACTTTGTGAGGGATGTGGTGGAAAAGAAGGTGATCACAATACAAAAAGTATCTACTGATGACAATGCTGCTGATATGCTGACTAAAGTCATACCAAGTTCTAAGTTCAACTACTGTTTGGAGCTGGTTAAGGTACAATCATGTGATGTGCCTTAATACTACTGTGATGTGAAGGTTAGGTGGAGGCATCTCACTTACTTTGAGGTGGAGAATTGTTATGGGTGCAAAGAAATTGAAATTTAGATCAGATGAGCAAGTACTGCTGATTAACTGAACATTATACTATCAGCTGAGGATATCAGGTAATAGGTCTGCTGATGGTTAGTCATCTGATAAGGTCAGCTGAGATTGTATGAGAAGTCTACTGAAAGTCATCTGGGATATCAGCGGAGTCAGCTGAGGAGGTCAGCTGATGGTAGTCAGCTGAGGAGGTCAGCTGATGGTCAGTCAGGATGGTATGGTCAGGTCAGCTAATCAGATCAGGACAAAAGGTCTACTGGTGATATCAGGATGAAGGTCTACTGATGATATCAGCTAAGTACTCAGACTCAGCTGAGGGCGTATCACATCAGCAGACAAGACAAGACAAGACAAGAAAGGAGCATACTGACTCTAAAGTCAGGAATTAACTCAGGATCAGTTATGAAGCAGCTTAAACTTCCAAGCTGGACAACGGGCGATCAGTTTAACAGAATCAAAACTGAAAATCGTTGGGCTCTGACAGTTATTCATTTTCGGTTGCAACTGTAGCAGTTTTCTTGTTAGGTGGTTACGATCACTAGCATTAATTAGGGATTTCATTCTCCTATATATACGCACATATGTATAGAGGAATAGAACGATCATATACTTAGTGAGATATCCTAAATACGTGTAATCTGTATTTTCTCCATTGATCAGTGAGAGAGGTGCCCTCATCCGTGGACGTAGATCATTTCTGATCGAACCACGTAAATCTTGGTGTTCTTCAATTTCTTTATTCCAATTGATTTCAAACAATCATTGTTGACTCAACAAGAAAAATATTAGACTGTATAAGCTGTATAATATTCAAGGTAGTAGAAATTGAAGTATGTTTGTTTAAAACTTAATTACTAAGGAGAGCATGGGAATTCATAGTATTTATAAGACTGCTGCTTCAAGGAAAAGTTATCTCTGATCCAAAATACACAACTTAATTCTTCTCTTCAACTTTCATCAAGACTTAAACAGAAACAAATACAAATTGCAAGATTTGGATATGGAGCCTGCAAAAGAGGACGAACAAAGGGAATGGAGAGGACCACAAGATGGACGGATATGGAGGTCTTCAATGAATTTGAGGAGCATGCAAAAATGGCGAACCAGGGGAATGGGGAAGATGACGAGATTGACGGCTGTGGAGGTCACATCCGAGCATAGCTGCCGGAATTAATGGCCGAAGATTTTCCCGCAGCCGTGCAAATCGTCGCACCCACTACCCTATTCCCTTGCCGAAACCTCAACCTCTGCCGCCCCTCACCGCCTTCTCCCCTTGTTGGACGGAAAATGAAAAATAAACATCCCCCTCAGAAATAAAAAAACAAACAAAATGAAACCTTACGTCGCCGTGTCATCGCCGCCCCCACCCCTGTACCGCGCCTCCAGATCTGCCCCTAAAGATAGGGGCGGCCTCCACCGCCGCCTCCCGTCCTCACGCCTCATGAAATTCTAGATCTGTGCCACGCCTCCACCTTCGTCTTCTCCGTGCGATTCAATGGCGGTGAGTTTCCTGAATCTGGTGCTGGTTTCATGAATCAGACGACGGCCAAGATGGGAGCTTCGATGTCGAGCTTTAATGGCGGACTCCGACGGCTTCTTCAATTCCGGCTATGGGCTTCATAAATCTGGCAATGTGTTGAATTCCTAGGCGGTGGCTCATACTCTGCCATAGTCGAGCACCTCACCCACCACCATTGGGAGCAGCCGTCGACTGAAGCTTTGCCGGAAGAACCTCAACACCGGAAAAAGCAAGGGAATAATATGAATAATAGAGAGTGTGTATGATAAATGAATGGTGAGGGGGTATCACCCTTTTTAAGAATTTCTGGACGTGCCTAATTAAAAAAAAGTCTACTTTATTAATATCGTATACTACCTACATATAATAATTAAGTGTATTTTAGTGGATATAATCACCATCAAATAACTTTATTAATCCTAAATTTGACCTACATGCAAATTTCTTTTTTAGCATGATTAGGATGTGGTTTGTGTGGTAAATGTAGACCAAATTGTGTATTTCCATCTTATATCTTTTCATGGTTTTGCTCGATCGTTTTTGCCACCATGTGATTCCAATATCACCCCTTATATCACATTCTACGTATTATCTAAATATTTATCTCAAATTTATAGATAAATATCAAATTCTTATATCACATTCTACATACTATAAAAGTTAATATATTTATCTCATATTCGTATGACAGTTTTTAATTTTAATTAAGTTATTTTGATTTATGTTGATTTCTATGTGTGAAGATATAATTTTCTTAAATGTTTTAGTTGGTTATTATTATCAATATAATTTCAGTATATTTCATTCAAAACAGTTATAATAAACGTGTTAGATGATGTATCACATTTGCTTAATATTCACAAAATTTCAAAACTATTTGAATTAATTATTTAATTAATATATAGTTTTTCTAATGTCGCTTATGTGATTAGATAAAATTAATTTAATAATTTTTGTTCATATATATATATTCTTTGATACATTTTAAGTTATGTATAGTCTAGGTGAAAATTTGTATATTTTTAGCGTACGTACTATACATATTTTTTTGGAATTATTACTTATTTGTGGTTATACAATTTTTAGTTACTCATTTGATCATTTAATTCTTCCTTTCTTAATTTCTCAATTGTCGAAGTTTTTATACAAGAAATAAAAAAGAAAACAAAATTCTGAACTTCTTATTTTAATAAGTCTTTAATCTTTTATTAATATTACGACTGTATTATAAGTATACATGTGAATTTATTTATATGCTAAAACTATGTAGTGTAAATGAATATAATTATATAAACGTGTTTCTTCCTAATACGTCATGTATAATTTTTGGATTTATTATTATTTTGTGGTTATATATTTCTTAATTAGTCATTTGACTAATTAATTATTCTTTTCTTAATTTCTCAATTATTAATTTTTATTCAAGAAATTAAAAGGAAAATATTATTCTTAACTTCTTATTTGCATAAATGTTTAATCTTTCATTTTCATTAAAAATAAGAAAAATATGTGAGATATAAAAATACTCAATTATTTTTCCTTATTAATACTGTTACTATTTCTTTAAATATGAGATTTTTTTTATTAATTTTAGATATTTAAATACCCATATATCGAGTGTATACATGTGTTGTGTTTTAAGAATTTTGATTTACTTAAGATTTGGAAATTATTTCTCATTCATATCTTAAAATTTTGTAGCCTAAAAAATTGGTATATTTATTAAATCATAATCAATATAGCATTGTTTATTAGAAAATTATATTTCAATACTATTTTTAGGAGATTGATTTTTAATATTCTAACTCTATTTAATTTATGTTATTTTATTCCAAAAACAACTGGTCAATCATCATTTCCTACAGATGTTGATGGCCAGTTCGTGATACTTGACCATCCTTTCACCACAGGCTTCATACTCCCCCTTACTGTGGTTACTACCATGAGTGAATTGAAGATGTGGAGACGCCAGACTTTTATCACAATTTCAAGATCAAGACCTCCAATAAGGGCTTCATTATTGGTAGCTGGAAAAGAAAATCTCACAACATTGGTGAAACGTTGCCCGTCGGGGCCTGTTAGGATGATTTCTACCCCCGAGCAAGAGTTGGTTGACGAGCCATCCACATAGAGTTTTCAAGCCAAGTAGTTTACCTTGGATGGGTTTGCTGGGAAGGTGAGCTCGACGACAAAATCAGCGAGAGCTTGGGCCCTGATGGCCGTTCTTAGCGCATATAGAACTCCATATTGTGTGATTTCAAGCGGCCGTTTAAGGAGTCATCCGTTTGTGTCTGGCCTGTGGTGCACCTGCCTCAGAGGGAGCATGGTTAGGACCTCGACATGATGATCGAAAAAGTAAGGTCTTAACTTCAGACGCTCATCACCAAGGAACAGGCTAGCTTTTCTAGCAGGGAATATCTGAGTTCGGTGTCATGCAAGACCTGACTAACATAATAAATCGGACGATGCTCTTGGCCTTCGGCTATAACCAGCACAACACTGATGGCGACCTCGAATCCGAAGAGGCAAAAGTACAACTTCTCACCTAGGACTGGTTTGACGAGGATCATTGGGTTGGCCAGATACTCCTTCAGCTTTTGAAAGACGACTTGACTTTCCTTGTTCAAAGAGAATTTATTATTATGAATGGTAGGAAAGAAAGACATACTTTTGTCGCCTAGGCGGGAGATAAATTTGTTCAACGTTGCCAAACACCCTGTTAGCCTCTACACCTATTTAATGTTGCGAGGCTCCTGCATGTCGAGGAATTTCTCGGAACAGACACCGAAGTTGCACTTCTTTGAGTTGGACTTCATGTTGTAAGTTTTGAGGACAGCGGTGAGGCCCCTTAAGCAAATTCTCCTTTCTGAGAGACTTTACCACAATATCATCAACGCACACCTCCATAGTTTTCCTGATTTGATCCGCAAATATTTTGTTGACTAATCACTGATGGATTCTACACTTATAAAAATTAATAAAATATATTTTTTATTTTATTATTTAATTTTGTACTCATATATTTTCTTAATTCTTGATTCGTGTGACATTTTTAAATATAAAAATAATTTTGGGGAGAGATGAGTATTACTCTTTCTTGCTGGCATTCATGTTGCCGTCCAAATATTTTGCAATGTTTGTATTCTCAAATGTTGTATCTTGTCTCGAACTACATACACATCAACTAATTGCAAAAATAAAGAAAAAAACGAAACACAATACTACACGTCAACGTTATGTGGACCCAATGTTTATGTAAATTTGTGTATAGTTGATTTTTCTTATTTTATAATTGATTTTTCCTTTATTTTTTCATTTTGCGTCTCCTATTTTATAAGGATAATAATATAAAATTGCGTGCACGAGATATGATCCTCTGTTATATTCAAATAATTTGAAACCTAACACGAAAATAATTAATTATTAAAAGGCTTAATATCAATTTGCACTAAATCACTTATTTCAATTTGCAACTTGTACTAATTTTTTTATCAAATTGTAACCTGTACTATGAAAAATTGACCAATTGCAACCTATAATTAAGTTTTATTCTTTTTTCTTGTTAGTGCTATATTTTTCAAGGTTATATTCATCAATCTATATCAATAATTTATTCGTATTTATTTTTTGCCATATAAAAATCGATGTCGGTAAAAAAATCTTATTTCTTCCATGGGTTAAAAATCGAATCCCAATTATGTTATCGTCGTTCTACATAAATTAAAATTTTTTAACGTTAAGTTTTATTATTAATAATTATAATATAAATTAAGTAAATAAATAATGTAGTATATATGAATAAATATAATCTTAACACATATAGTACTTAAAAAACAAAAATTAATTTTAAATAGCATTTTATAAATTTTCATAAATTGATTTTAACCGTTATTAAAATGAAAAGGACAGCGCATGTGAAGATTCGCAGCTTAAATCAGCATCTTCCCCCATTTATTGTCTCCACTTCTCCAGTCCACGCGTGCCACCTCACACGCGGACCCATGCCAACTCTCTCTCTCTCTCTCCCTCCCACTCTCTCTCTCTAAACGAATCGCCGTACTATATAAATAACGCGGTTTTTCACGCAGTCCCTTCCTTTTTTCTCTAGCGCTGGGGATCTATCTACGTGTATGTATACGTTGTTTATTGGACCTGGAATATAGGGCGTAGCAATCGCCCTAGCGCCAGCACATTGCAGTCTAAGCTTGATTTTTGGAATACGAGAGTAGAAATTGGGGGAATCCAACAGGATTTTTGGACATTTTAAACGGAAAATGTGGTCGTTTGATATAGTGGATGAGTTATTATTCACCGCAAGCAGAGGCTTCTCTAGTCCTATTGGCCGTTTTTTTCAGATCCAGGTATGTGCTCGTACTCTTTTTCTGAAGTTAAACTGAAAGGATAGCATGCTCTGTGGAAATGTGGAATGCTAATTCTAGTGTTTTTACTCCGCTGCTGATTCTGGAGTTGAACAAAAATGTAGTCCGCTTCTTTGTTTGTATGTTGGTGGTGAATGTGGGGGTTCTAGCTGGCCTTCAGATCTCTCAAGTTAACTGCGAATGATGGTCATTTTTCTTACAAATTATGGCCTATTTCTTATTCTGGAGATGCGAATTTGATGCCAATTTTTTTAGGTATTGTGTATGAGTTGGATCTCTTAAGTCTATGATGCCTGGAGCTGGACATTATCCTTGGATAAGCTATTTAATTTTGGTAGTAAAATATGAACATACATGGAGTAATACATTATCCATGTATAAGACAAATAAGTTTAGTGGTACTATTGATGAACATCGATAATTAGATGCTTCCTCTGGTTTTTAGAGAAATACCCTGTTGCAGTAGACTGAATTTTTGTTTATATTAGTGATATGAATTGTTACAATTGCTCTCCCATGATAGTGAGTCAAGATATAAACCAAGTAATTCTGACTTAAAGGTCTGCTTATTGTATGAGACTTAATGTAACTGAAAGATTTCTCTTGTAATTTTGGGTTTTCAGTGTAGTTACATAGCTAAGAAACCTCACTATAACTTTAACTAAGGATCTCGATCAGTAAATAATATTTGGAACGGCTCATCTTCTGGATTTGTTTGTTTGTTATTTAAATTTTGAGACCAAAATGGTGGTACAATTGCTTTGTCATTGTCAAATAGAAATCTTTTCAGCCTTGGCCATGGATTAATGTCTACTTAATTGTTTTTTCTTGTTTTTAGGCAACCTAGATTTATGTGAAGTGAAGTTGGTTAACATTGTTATTATTACAAAAAAAAAAAGACTTAAACGTACATTACTCTTCCGCACATTTTGCTGGAACTCAGTTATTAAACCCTGGTAGCTACAGACACAATAAATAAACCAACCCTATCTTTTCATTGCACTTTTCTGTTAATATTCAATAATTTGGGTACAAAACTCTTAGTGTCAATTTTGGCAAGTCTTTGTTCTGTCCCATCCCATGATGTGTAATATATATGCTTCTATGCCTTGAGCAAAAAGTAAAAGATTCAATAACTTGTCTTGATTTCAGTTTCATTATCAGTACTAATTATATTTCTTGAGTTTGGCTCTATATGGTCAATGATGGAAATAATTTGATCTTTTATTCCTGTTTGCAGGGATTTTGCATTTGCTTAGTCCTTGCCCTTGGCTGGGTTTTGGCTTCTTATGTCAGGTAATTGGGTTTATGCCTACTGTTTCAATTAGGTGCTCATAGCCTAATATGGAATAACACTGATTTTGCTGTACAGCCCTAGTGTTATGCTAATTAAGTAACCAATTTCTTGTCACAGGAGTAAAGAGATAAGACGGATGAAGGAAAACTTAAAAAGTGGCAATAGCTTTGCTTTTCTTTGTTATGATATTAATGACCTTGAGCATTCTAATCAGGTTGTTTTGCCAAGGGTTTCAGTTGTAATGCCTTTGAAGGGGTTTGGGGAACACAATCTACATAACTGGAGAACTCAGGTGAACTATTATTAGAGTCTAATGCCCATTCAAATAGGCTTGCAATATAAGCATATATTTAAATGTACATAGACTCGAGACTCGCTAATTAATTGCTATAGACTAAGGAAACATTTTCAAAGCATACATGCTCCAACTAGCAAATTATAAGTAATCTAACTCAAACTCTGTTTGGGCTTTCAGTGCTGTGTACCTCTTAATGATTGTTAGAGCATCCAGAATGGTCCCCATTAATAAAATGTTAGTGATGGCTCCACATGCCACATCCCCTCCACATCACCATTCCGTCAACAACCCTCATTCATTTTAACATTAATTCTCATTTATTGGGGGTCCCACTATTAACTTATTCAATATTTAATCATAATTAAAATCAAATATATTATTGTACATTTTTTAATTGTATTTATTAAAACAGTTTCATCAATTTTTTTAGATTTTTACAATAAAAAAATAGAAAATAATTTTTGAACAAAGAATCTTCCTTGCAACGGTAAACAATCCCCCCCCCCCCCCAAAAAAAAAAAAAGTTAATAACACCCCTTGTTAACACCATGGTGGATGCTTTAAATCTTGTTTCTTGTAAGTTGTCTGTTATGTCTTCTGTTAGTTATAAGGCCAATGACACAGGAGTGTTCAGAATTATTTTAATTTCAGTCTCTTAGACAAGTTGATTTTCCCTAAAGTTTACATGTTGCCCTTACTTTTAATATATTAGGTCACCAGATGAGAAAAAGAAGTTAAAAATATTAGATTTATGTTTTGCTTTGATTTATATGATGCTGCAGGTTACATCTTTGTATGGTGGTCCCCTTGAATTTATTTTTGTTGTTGAAAGTACGGAAGACCCTGCTTACCATGTAGTATCTCAATTGTTAAAGGATTATAAGGTCTGTTGTTTCTTCACCTTCCTACTTGATTTTGAGACTAAATACTTTAAGCTAGTAACTTTTCTGCATATGAGCCTAATTTTCTATCAGAGCAACATATGATGTGGATTAAAAGTATTTCCTTTCTGTACTCTTTCAACAATGTAATTGTCATGTTTCTTATTGAGGATCAAAAGGCTCAGTTCAAGGATTTTAGTTTTATTAATTTCTTATAGTCTGTATGAGTTCAAATGCAACAATAGATTTTCTGGATTTTGTTGTTTTCATAACGCAATGATATAGAATTTGAGTTCAAGCTTATGAATATGATCATTTTCTTGATTTATTCATGTTTGTGAGTTTCAGTAACATTTGAGTAAAAAGACATCATATTTCTTAGCCCAATTGATCTGTTCCAAAAAAATACTTTGAGCAGAAAGGTTGGCTATTCATTTTTCTGGGGCACTGAGATCGAGAACTTTTTAATTGGATGAAATCAAATTTTCTGGTCTATGATATCTTATCACCGTTATGCTAGGACTTCCTGAAATTGCAGTATGCTCGAATTGAAATGTTTTGTTTAAACTAATTTGTAGTTTTGCACTAGTTTGCAATCCAGATATCTTCCTTTCTTATATGTGTGGGTGTATATACCAATGCTTTTTAAAATTCCTTTGAAGTGGATCCATTTTGTGATTTTGAACTGCTTAGTCTGAGCATATTAAGTAGTGACCGTAATGGAATTCTGAATTTAACAAGAAATAAGTTGCAAGCTTTTATCTTTGGTGGAATTTGCTTTTATGTTAAAAAGAAATTATACAGTATGAGAAAAATTATATTTTGTGTATATACACAATGTGCGCAAAAGAATGTATTTCGAGAACCTGAATCTGGACTTTATTTTTGCCTAAGATGGAAATATGCCTTTTCTTCTTTCTTTTCAAACTCTCAATTATAAGCTGCATCTTCCCTTTGCTTATTCACTGCCTAGCCTTCAGTTCAAATAATTCTGTCTCATATGAACGTACAAATTCATGCAGGATGATGTTGAAGCCAAGATTTTAATAGCTGGTCATTCGACAACTTGTAGTCAGAAGATACATAACCAACTGGTACAGATTGAATTCAATGATTTTTCGTTTGAAAATGTTTTTAGTATATTTACTCTACCTATATGGTATTGTATGCTGCTTGTGTAGCTACATAAAAAGAGCTTTCGAACAATATTTCCTGAGTGTGGTAAACTTGCATAGCATTAATAATGGTCACTTACATGTGAAGTTGTTTGAATAAACTTTATTAAAAATCTTCTGCTGTGCCTTATAAAACTTTCTGTAAAGTAAGATCTTAATTTGGGTATAAGGTGACAGTTTGGAAAAATATGATTATGACATAATGATGGTAAGCAAAATCATTTATATTAGAAGAAACCCAATCTCTCGAGTCATTTTATAAACACACACCATCTTCACACCCCCACCCCCCAAAGAAATATTCTTCAGAGTTAAATACAAGTCCAGGAAAGTTAAGTGAATAATGGAGTTCAATTCAAGGATGAAAATATCGCGAAATATCGCGGATATATCGCGGATACATCGCAACTTTTGAGTATGCGATATGGATATTGGGGTACAATGTATTTTTTACAAAGTATCGTGGATATATCGCAAAATATCGCTAAATATCGATATCGGTTCACTTGTAGTACAAAATTAATTGAAAATCGGGAAATATCGCAGATATATCGCAAAATATCGCACTACATAAAAAATCGCAATTTTTTCTTTTTTATATTTTTATGCAATTTTCAAATGATAATTTTTTTTAGTGATTGTATATTCTTTCATGGTTTTATTTTTATACATATATATTTTTTTATTGGGCACTGATCATAGTGATATGTCTCAAGATTCATATGCTTCTGACACACATTTGAGTTCACAATTTGGTTGGAATACTCGAAATGTGTTTCAGCATCCATTTTCATATCAACAAATTCATTGGGTTAGTGCACACTATCCAATCTATGGTGAAACAGTTGGAAGAGATAGAGAAACATATGAATGACATGTGCATAACTATATGCAGGATTATTCTAATGCAATGAGTTGGTACCAATATTGTTTGGACAAAGATGGGATTCCATCTTCTACATTTGAACCCCATAGGTCATCATTTTGGTACTAAATGTATTGTATCATGTAATTCAAATCATCTTTTATTGTATTATGCATTATATTATTAATTAATTAATGTCAGACAATGATTATATAGTCCATTATCTATTTATTTGCTTTAAACATGTCAATTTTTTGTGATCTTAAATGAAACATATGGATAATAACATGCTATAATAATCCATAAAATTTCATATTAAATTTCCAAAATTTTAATAAAATTTCCGTTATTTTTCTATTTTTTTTGCGATATCGATATGCGATATCAATATATCCATCGATATTTCCGTAAATTTAAGGTTGCGATATTACTTGCGATAGCGATATTTTCATTCTTGGTTCAATTGTCCAACTTCTAATCCAACTCCATTTTTTATAGATAACCTTAGAAACTAGAAGAAATTGGATATTTCTTTTCTCCTACCCATTGTTTTAGATATTTCCAATTTCCACATTCTATTAGGTCTGGCATTTTATGTATACCATTTGCATTTTGCAGGCTGGAGTAGAGAACATGCATAAAGATAGCAAGTATGTGCTATTTCTAGATGATGATGTCAGGCTTCATCCTGGCTCAATTGGAGCCCTCACTGCTGAAATGGAAAAGAACCCTGATGTATACTGATTTATGATATTTGTTGGTTCTGGATATTCTTGTTATACTTGCTGTTTCTCTATTTATTATTTGTTTAAATAACTCTGAACTTTTATCTGGAAAAATATGCAGATATTCATTCAAACTGGATATCCTCTTGATTTACCGTCTGGAAGTTTAGGAAGCTACTGCATATACGAATATCACATGGTATGTAGTAATTCTTAGTGACTGCTTTTGTTGGCAAAATTGACCCCAAATTTAGGAACTCAAGCAAATATTTCTTTCATGTTGAAGTACTTTTTTATTGTTTCTACTAGGGAGTAAGGTGTCAGGATTTACTATGTTTCAGGGTCAAGAGAATGAATGCATGAAATGCTTATCCATTTGTACTTGTAAAAATGGGAATATGATATTACAAAAGAATGAAAGATTCAGACAAGACTTATTTATGTTTCCTTTGTTCTAACAAATGTTGCAACTAAAGCCAGTTAGCCAGATTCCAAGGCGATAAAAGTAAAGCATACTGCTAGTCTGCTAATAGACGTGGTTTGTCATTCAATGCTTGTGATCTGAGGAAGTTCTTCAATCTCGAGAGTTTATTTTATTTTCTACTTTCTGTTGATTCACTTTATAATCAAATAAAGGGAACGATTAAAATGTTGGAGATTGTCAATTCAGTTTGGTCTATCACTATTATTGATTAGATTCAGGGACTACCAAGGCTCACAAGCATCTACCATGTGTAGCCTTATAGCAGAAGCTCTATTCATGAAATATATACTACTTAGGTGTCATCATTGTTTTCAAGTTTGAAATTGTGACAGCTGGTCTTCCCTCCTGTATTGTTGCTTTATTATTACATTCATTGTTTGACTTTGAACTGTAGATCCAGGAATCTTCAGTTTGAAGTGAGAGAAATTTCAAATCAGGAGTTTCTTTTCAATACTGATTTGAGATATATTCAGTCTCCAATAAAAGTGAAGTACATAAGAATAATGTTTGAAAAGGACAGTCTCTTGTTGGTCATGTTGTGTGTTTTCTGTGTTTTCTGATTCAAATGTTGACTGTTGATCCTTTTGACAATGTAGCCTTGTTCTATGGGGTTTGCAACTGGTGGAAGAACATTCTTTTTGTGGGGAGGATGCATGATGGTGAGCATTTTTAGCCTAGTACATATCAAAATTCTCATTGTGTTTTCAAGCAACTTATTATTTCCAATTTCAGATGCATGCAGATGATTTCAGAATAGATCGTTATGGTGTTGTTTCACAACTTCGAGATGGTGGCTATTCGGATGACATGACTCTTGCTGCTATTGCGGGTAAAATACTTCATGTCTCTCAACTTTAAAGGGTATGTTTGGTTTGAGATTTTGTAAACCGAATTTGGGATTTTGATTCTACTTTGTAAATTTTTAGAATCCGGTTTTTCAAAACCTATTACATTTACCCTACAAATGCTAAACAAATCTTATAAGTAATATTTTTTTCCTACATTACACTCTCTTTAGTGATTCATATGCTTTTTAATCCCACTCATTTTATTTATCATTTTTTTACACTTTTTATTTTCACTTTAGCAACTTTCAATAAAACACACTAATTATTGCACATTATTCAATCATTACAAATACAATCAACAATAACATAGTAATACAACATCACACACTTACACATCGATTTGACATATAGTTAAGTCCTACTGCCTCCATCCCATGTTAAGCTTCATTATTTGTTTGGCACACTTTTTAAGGAAGTGGAGTAATGAGTACAGATTTAGGGGTACTTTTGTGAACCTTGATGTATAAAATGAAGGATTGTGTGTATTTGTAGGCCCAAAGTTATGACACTGTGTGATTGAAGATATTGTGAGGGTGAAGTTTATGGAGGGTTTTCCATTTTAAGTGTAACACTAATCTTGGGACGTATTGAAAAGGAAAGTGTGAAGCTCATTACGGTACAGATGGAGTGGTTTTTTAATGTCATAACAAACACACATTTACTATTATTAATCAAGATTTGAAATCCTTATTTCAAATTAAATCCCAAATCAAACATACCAAAACAATTCAGTTCAAGGTCATGGCGTATTACCTGTATTGATTAATCATAGAGATATATACCGAGTGAGTCCGCTGTTAATGGGTATCGAAATACTGCCATATTAGATATTAATATCTTCCTGATTTAATACTAAACCCTTGGTTTCAAATGGAAAGAATCATTTGGTGATGTGTTATACTTTACAGGGGCACACAAGAGACTCATAACGTCACCACCTGTTGCTGTTTTCCCACATCCACTTGCGAGTGATCTTAGTTTTGGCAGGTTTCCCATAATGTTGCGCAACGTCAATCTTCATAAAAAGGGGGAAAAAATCAGATTAAACTGGTTCCCTGCTTCTTGTAGGTCTTGATAACCTTTTATATGCATTTTTGTAGGTATTGGAATTATTTGAGGAAACAAACTTTTGTTTTAGAATCATACACGACAAGAATCAACTGGATTATGAACAGGGCACTATTCTCTGTTCATTGCTACTTATCATGGGGATTTGTGACTCCATACTTAATGTCTGGAATACATGTGGCAGCAGCTCTCAGACTTTACTCCAAAGGCTACTCATTTAGTGAAGCAGTTTTGCCATGTACTGGTGAGTGTGTTTTCATACATCAAATTCTTCTATCCAACCGGCAAAATTAATTTACTATTGTGGATTTCAAATACCTTTGTATATTCTTCAATCCAAACATAATCTTATGTTATTTGTTAATCAAGTAGTAATTGTTCTTGTTTTTTTTACTTCAGGATTGGTATTGGCTGGTTGCCATGCAATATGTACGATTATTGAACTTCTTTCAATGTGGAACTTGACTAGAATAGAGGTCCAGCTCTGCAATATCTTGTCCCCAGAGGCTCTGCCTATGTCACTTGCATCGTATAACTGGGGTCTTGTAAGTATATTTTTTCGCTCATATTCTTTGATAAATAAAATCAAAAGTATATAATTGTTGTAAAATGCAACTTATGTTTCTGAATCAATGATTTGGGATACTAGTATCTAAGTGTTATATGCATATCATAGTTGTTAGTGCAACTAAATTAATTGCTTGATTTCCAATTGAGCAGGTGTTTGTTGCAATGCTGGTTGACAATTTTCTGTATCCATTATCTGCATTTCGATCGCATTTTTCTCAGTCTATCAATTGGTCGGGCATACGATACCATTTGAAGGATGGGAAGATAAACAAGGTATTATTACTTCATACCACCTTTTCTGTGTGAGTAACAATTGGTAGCTCTTTAAATTACATTTACTCTCTAAGAATTGTAAGTTGTGGCTAAACTTGAATATTCAGTTGGTACTAAGAGCATAGAATATTGATGTTATATGTGCTTCTAACTATGAAAGATGCAAGTTCTCGTTCGCTGTGTCCCCAGACATGCAGAAGATCATAATATTCATGTCTCGAGCATGTCAAGCTAAGGGGGATGACTGTTTCAAGCATGTGAATTAGAGACGGAAGTTTTCCTTCACATGATGTTCAAGCATGTGAAACTCGTGAAGTCCACTTTTCTACACTTCATTTTTTTAATTAAACTAAAAACCATAATTAAATAAATTGAAAAATATCAACTTGAAAGGTGTTCAAGCACAAACACATAAAAAGCTCTTCAAGTATCTAGATCTATGAATTGAAGATAGTTTGGAAATTAAGAAACCTTTTAGGGAGTCCGAAACTGTAAAGTATGCTACAAATCTAGAAAATAAGATGCTTAAATATATTTAGCGACTTGAAAAGCTATTCGATATAGGCAAAAATTCACAATTGGCCGAAATTTGACTAGGGCCGAGTGGAGGAGACAAATCTTTAGTCTTTACAAATTGTATCTTGGTCCTTTTACATGACAAAGTGGCTAGTTTCCTTTCTCTTTTGGGACAAGTGGCTGTATGCTAGGTAGCTTTAAATGTCTAAAATTCTCTTTCCAATAATCTAAGTTATGGCTAGTGGTGCATGAATATATATCTAGATGTACTTTCTTGTGGAACTGTGTCACATGAGGCAGTCGAAATTAATTAATTATTTAGAAAGAATACTTCAAAGTGGATTAGTGGGTAAGATTAACAAAATTTTAACCTGTCTAAAATTACAATGTCTCGTACAATAATTTGTCATATCTTTATAAATCAGCAACTGAGACTGGTAGTAAACTTGCTATGCAGATCGACAGAAGCAAGGATAAGGGACCTAAGTTCACAGATTTAGGAGGAAAGCATTTGTACGGGAAGAAAGGAGCTCCAAACCATCACTCATTCCTAGTGTCTTTGTACAGAAGTTTTACCCAATGGAGGCAGCCCAAGAAATTCGACGTATAGAGGTGGATTGGATTATAATTTTTGCAAACTATTCTTATGATTCTTTTGTCTTTCTGGTTTCGGAAAGAAATACTACAAGGATTCCTGGAGCTAAATTTTTTTGGAATCGAATTCCATGATTGATTAGTCGAAAGGAACCATCATGCACATATAGTGTAGGCTTTTGATGGTCTTATTTTCATTTAGATTCAGTTGAAGGAATTGTATCTACATGTTCTTTAGTCCTGTGAGGTTGTTTCTTCATTTAAATACTCAACTGGAAGATATGTATTCTTTATAGGCAAGATGTGTGTTGCTGCATGGCTTTATTCTTTTCCAGATTTGGACTTGCAATATGAGATATAAGAAATATAATTGTTGGATATTTTTTTTTAATAGCGGTCTAATGCTTAGATAGATTCAAAATATGCGTATTTATCAGTTAGTTAAAAAAGTGACCTTTTCAATTTGATTAATTGATGAGATGGTTTTGAATGAGTGTCCTACTGCTAGCACAGCTAGTTCAAAATGTTACTTTAAAATTTACACTTTACCCACTAAAACTTATTCTTATTTTATTAGTGGCATAGGATTCAATAAAATGTAGTATTATATTGAGAAGAAGGATAAATAAAAGAGTGGGAGTCTTATAGAGTTTAAATTTTTGTTTGCAAATGTAGTTTATTTTTAATAAAAGAAGGAAAATAAGTTTTATTAAAAAAAAGGAATAAATTTTGTGCACAAAGGTGTAGTAGAATAAAGATACCATAAGGATCCTAAACTATTCTCAGTTTAAGCCATTACATTAATTTATTTTTAAAAAAAACATTATTGGCATCACCTTCTCATTAACCTTGCCTTCAAGTACATTGTCACTCAACATCATAATCACCAATCTTGTTTTATTGCACAAATCCATTGAATGGTCTATATTACTCAGTGACATTGAGCGCTTGGTATAAAATTTCTCAATGGTAATGAGAGTGGGGATACATATATAGTAATTATAGTAGGTAATGAGAATAAATGAGGTACACAACATTGATTTTTCTCCTAAATAAGGTAATCATTACCCCCATTTGATTACCTTCATCTCATCCTATAATCATCCTCCTCAATAAATCCCCATATCACAATCAACAACTTTCTTTTTTTAACTTATTCTAAAATTGGAGCACAACACTAATGATGTAACCACAATGAACATAAACTCTCATTGAACATATGTAAGGGTAAAGAAGGAAAATAAAATTTCATTCCCATTACCATTGAGGAATTTGAAACAAGCGCTAGAACTTCCAATACATCATCAATGGTCATCAAGCATCAACAAATTAATCACGCAAATTGAAAATTAAGCACGAATCACACCCCCCAAACTTTTTCGGATCAAGAATCCTAATAAAGTTTGGAAAGAGTGATTAATCAAGATTTGCTAGCTCAATACACCAATGAACACTCCAAATCATCTCTTAAACCAAGTATCAATCAAAACCTTAACCAAATATGTACTCCTCAAAGCTATTCTTGCTCAAATTAAACTCACAGTCAAAGAGCAATTATTTCACATCACTATAAAGCTAGAATTGACAATCTTACTTCCAAACCTAAAATCATCAAAACAAATCACACAAATAAGCAAAAATCTAACTAAACAACAAAATAAAGGATACCACAAAGGATATAAAGGATGAGTTGCCTCCCATCTAGCGCTTGGATTTAAAGTCCCCTAGCCGGACGCAATTAAGTTCAAGTGAGAAATCCACCAAGAATAGAGTGACTTACCTCACTCTTCTTCCTTCTCCAAAAATTACCCCCACTCTTCACAATCTTCTTGCTTTCTAAATTCACTTTCTTCCTTTTTTCGAAAGGAACAACTTCAAGAACATCACTCTTAAGATCAAGAGCACTCATCTTCACCTTGTCCTTTCTATCTAACTCATCCCGCACAACTTTAATCTCATTTTTCACCTCATTACTTGGGAAACTCGTTGAGGAATCATGAATAGAGAAAGTAGTTCTCTCATGATTCATCTTTAAGGTAACCTCTCCTTTTTGAATATTTATCAAAGCATCCGACGTAGCAAGGAAAGGCCTCCCAAGTATGAGAGGTGTATCATCATCTTCATCCACATCTAGAATCACAAAATCTACGGGATAGAGAAACTTACCAATTTTGACCACCACGTCTTCCAAAACTCCTTTTGCTTGAACCTTCGACTTATCCACCAATTGAAGTTTGATAGACATGGGCTTCATATCCTTCAATCCCAACTTCCTAGCTAACCAATACGGCATCACATTCACACTAGCCCCAAGATCACACAAGGCTTTGATCTTATCACTCCCTTCGATTTGGCAACCCAAGGTGAAACTATCCGGATCTTTGAGCTTTTTAGGATGGTGATTACGAAAAAGCTCACTACAATCTTATGTTAGTTTCACGATTTTTGGCTCTTCTCTCTTCGTCTTCATCACCATAAGATCTTTCAAAAACCTTGTGTAAGTAGGCATTTGTTCAATGGCTTCCTTGAAGGGCATATTAGCATACAATTTCTTGAACAATTCAAGAAACTGTTTCAATCGCTCATCAAGCTTATCCCTCACACTTTAGAAACTTCACCCTTCATTTCCTTCTCCACTATCCCTTCTTCAACCTTTCTAACCTCACCCCCAAGTGTGACTATCCTTCTTTTTCTCCATCTCCCTCTCAACTTTCACATCCACCCCCAAACTTTTCATATCATCAACAACAAGACAATCACATTTATCACTACACCTTGCATCTTTCACCAACTCATCATAGAAAATGTCCATGGCACACGTATTCACTACCTCATTCGGAACATCAACACAAGTAATAGAATTACAATGCTCACGAAGATTTGTCTCGGTAGTGGAAGAAAATTTACCTTGATTTACGTGTAGACTCAAGAATGTAGCAATTTGCCCCATTTGATACTCTAAACTCTTGATTTGCCCTTATTGTGATTTGTAGAGTCCATCAAATTTCTAATTTGTCTCTTCATGCCTCTTCTCATTATCAAGTCGCATCTCCTCCATCTTCTTCAATATCAAGGCCAAAGTATCCTCCGTACTCCCTCTTCCTTCATTGTTAGGTGGCTTAGAGCCCGGATCAACCCCCAGTGGCAATTGTATGACTCCCTTAGGATTGGCATAGGAAAAATTATCATGCCTCCTGTTGGGATTGTAAGGAGGGTTCCCTTGTTGGTAGGGAGGTCCTTGTTGGCGGAAAGGTGGAGCTACGTATGGCCTCGGATTGTTGGGATATGAGTTATTGTATTGAGGTTGTCCCATATAACTCACCTCTTCTTGACTAGAAGGTATATGAGAAGGTACACTTTCTACCACATTCACTTGCATAGGAGCCGGTGCTTGGCTTTGACCTCCATACATCATAAGCATTACATTCTTCATATTTTCCTCAAGCAAGGACACTCTATCCCCCGTTCTCGCATTAGTAGCACTTTGAAATGATTCATTCACTGCAATATTTTCAATAATATCATTGACTTGACGAATGGTACGTGTCCATACGGATCCTCCGGCACATGAATTCAAATAGTTTTTATCCATCTCGTTATGACCAATAGTAAAAGTCAATAAGATATCCTCCTCCTTAAACCCATGTTGAGGACATGCAAGCAATAAGTTTTGGTACCTCTCCCACGCATTAGAGATCGTCTCCCTTGACTTTTGGCGGAAATTCTTTATCTCCTCCCTTGCTTTCAACATCTTCGAGGGCGGATAGAATTTCTTAAGAAATTGGGAGCTTAACTCTTCCCATGTAGCCGCCTTAGGAGTCATCGATTGTATCCATTGCTTTGCTCTCCCTTTAAGAGTGAAGGTGAAGAAACATAGTCTTTCCTCATTATCCGACATCCCTTGGTACTTGACCGTGTCACAAATTTCCATGAAATTGCTCAAGTGAGCATTGAGATCCTCCCTCTCATCATTACCCTCAAAGGGTGACTCCTTTAGCATCTTTAACAAGTTCGGACTCAATTCGAACTTTTCAGCGTCAATAGGTGGCCTCTCTATTCTATCGTAGTACTCTTGGCTCAAAGTAATCTCTAAGGAGTGGCTCATTTTGTGGGTTGGGATTAATGTGTGGTGCATGTGGTTGAGGTCTATAGTGTAAAGGTTGAGGTGGTGGTGGGTATGGGTAATAAGGGTAGTTATGTGGTGGTGGTGGTGGGTAGTAGGGTTGGTTCATATGGTAATTAGGATATGGTTGATGGTAAGGGTGTTGTAGAGGTTGGTTTTGAGGTGGGAATGGTTGTAATGGTAGGTTAGGTTGAGGAATGTTGGGTTGAGGTTGGGGAATGTCCCTTTGAGCCAAGTTCTCCTCATCAAGAACTTGTGGCCTCATATTCCTTTCATCTCTAGCTTCATCATGAGCTTCATTTCCTTAATTTTCCATTCTCAATTGCTCAAGTCGAGCTTCTCTTCTTTGTCTTCGTAAGCTTCTTTCAATGTTTAAGTCAAAAGGTACTAGATTTCCCCCTTGGCTTCTAGTGTACATGTACCTACAAAGGACAAGAATCAATCAACAAACCCAAAGCAAAAACAACAAGCAAACTAAACAAATAGTTGTTTCCCCGACAACGGTGCCAAAAACTTGTTTGCCAAAATCGTGTCTCACGCAAGTGTACGTGGTCGTAGTAGACGTGACAAGGTAACCAAGTAATAAAAATATCGAACACAGAGAAACGATGCGATATCAAGCAAGCATTGAATGTTCACAAAGGATAATAACTAGTGAAAGCAAGAAAGGATCATGGTTTCTATCTACTTCAACAAAGCAAAGTAAATCTAACTATCACCTCTAAGAAGTGAGCAAGTGTGGTGTGTGTGCATGGAAGTAATCCTACTATGGTTCACCTAGTGTCATATCCATCCTAGCATGCAAAAGGTCTCTTGGTGTCTTAATCAAGCCATGGCTCTAACTTGTATCTAGATCTCTCTAACAACACAAGCTAAAGAGCTCTATTAGGTGTCTAGATCTCTCTATAGCACCCAATACTCTAATTAAGAGGTCTAGGCTTAAATGCAATTCTCATTGGTCTTAAAAGCCATTAATCAAACACTTGGTGTGCCCAACATTCAACTAAGAGATTCTATGAATAAGCTCAACTCTCATCTTTTTCAAACTCATATAAGCTCAAACTATCCAATTGGACATACCAAGCATTCATACAAATAATTAATAGGAGAATTAATTCATCAAGATAACTAATGATGCATAGGATTAACAAGAAACCAAATTAAACCATAGTATTCTTACACCAATGCATAAGGAAATTAGCCCATGGATAATTGGAAATGGAAAACTACAATTAACAATCTAAACATCATTTCTAATCTGTATTACAAAAGAAATCAATGAAAACTTACCAATAGTAGAAGAATCGGAATATAAGCTACAAACCTCCAAATGCTATCTTCTAATCCGGAATGTGAAATACAAAATTGAACCGTAGAAACGTAGCTTGAATCGAGATAAGAACGCAGGAACAAACGGATCAAAAATCTAACGAACGGATCAAAAGTAATCAAAGATTGAGAGTTGGAAAATCTAATAAACCCATTTGGTAACCTTCATTAACTTCACTAATCTAAGAAGAATTTAAGAAATGAATTAAAGTGAGTGGAATTGTCCTTGGAAATCTGAGCTTGAAGTATAGATAGTACCCTCCATGCATGTACCAAAATACGCTTCATTAAAACGCGCAAAAGACGAAATAGCCCTTGAAGAGTGTGAAAAATCGGACCGGTGCGTGGTCCTGAGCAGGTGGACGCGCGGTCAAGACCGCGCGCTTGTGCGTGCGCCAAGAATCTTGCGCGGTCCAAGAAATCGGTGCGCAGACGCCTTCAGCTGGTGGCGCAGTCCCGATCTGCTGGACGCGCGGTCCGGGTTGACAGGTTCCGGTCGATCCTCGACTTCCTCGTTTTCAACGTATCTTGAGTTCTAGAGCTCCGATTGACTCGATTCTTTTTTAGTTGCAACCCTCTCTTCGAGCTCTTCAACATGGTATATCATTTGCATCAATTGGCTTAACTCAAGAAATCTGGACTTTCATGAACTTGCTCGTCTCTTCACCGTTTTGCTTGTTTTCACCTATAAACACAACTTTTAAACCAACAAAGGGTCAAATGCACAAAGTATATCATTTTAGGGTCAAATATGAACATAAGATCATCAAAACCATATAGAAATGGATGCAAAAAGATGCAATTATGACCCTAATCACAAGCACATTTTATCAAGGGAAGAAGAAGGTGAGTAAGAGGGCAAGAGGAGAGACAAGTACAAGAAGAGAGTTGGACGAGGAGTATGAGAGAGGAGGATCACATGGAGTAGGGGGTATGAGTTTTCATGCATAGGGTCAAGAGGTCCAAGCTCTTAGGACCGCGTCACCGCCCTTAGGACGGATTTCACCACCCTTCGTACGGATGTGAATCTTATTAGGGACAACCATCATGCAATGCGTAAGGATGTGTCCTCCGTTCGCACCGACATTGAGGAGTTGATTGATGCACAACTGACTAGAGATTTGTGTTCGCACACAAATGCACTTTCCTACAAGTGTATAGTCGTGTAGTGGTAAGCTGACCAAGTTATAAATATCGAATCCACGGGAAGCAATTAGACAATCTAATCCTAAGATGTGTGTGTGAGTTTCAGAATTAAATCTAACTAAAAATAAAATTGCAGAATTTGATTTCTATCTAATTACTAACTGAAGCGAAATAAAGTAAAACAAAAATTCTAAACTAATCATCTAAACTAAAACGTGCATTTTTTGGGTGTATTCCACCCAAAGCAGAAAGACTTTAAATCATAACTATTGGAAGACAAGACTAATTGAGATAAAAAGTATCATTGATCAAACATGAGATAAAATCTACTGGAATTAATTGAGATAGCAGGCATCAATGAATATAACATAAACTAAAAATGAGACTAGGATTACTTAAACTAATTGAGGAAAAAGGCATATTAAAATTAAAAGTAAGGAGTAAAATATTCAAAATCATATAAACAATATCAATGTGAAACGATTGAGAAAAAGATTACTAAGAATGAATTGAATGGAATAAATCTAAATTGAACTTCAAATTGAAATTAAACCAGGGCAATCAAAATCACTAGAAATCCTAAAACAAGAATTAAAATAATCAAACCAAAGAATTCTATTTTTCAATCTCTAAACTCGTTCAGCAAATATAAAAGATACTCCCTCCGTCCCGTAGGAATTTGCACCCTACGGGACGTCAGATTTTTTAAGAAAAAATAGTTTTATATGGGTAAATATGTGTAAAGGTTTGTGAGTGTGCATGTAAATCAATGCTTCCTTTTTTAATAGTGTGCAAATTTGTGTGGAACGTCTAAATAAGGAAAGTGTGCAAATTCCTGCGGGACAGATAGAGGAATAATTAACCAATCCCTAATTCCTAAGAGTACTGCCTACTGCCCTAATGGCGTGCGTGATCCTCCTTCGTAAAAATTGTTCCCCTTTTTATAAGTCAAAATGGGCCGAATACATATTGGGCTTATCAATATTAAAATAAGGAATGGGCCCAACTTACTCAACACCTGCATCAGCTTCAATTGGCGACGGGTTTCGGTGCGATGGTGGTTGATTTCAGCGCGGCGAAATGGGCGTGTTTCGACGAGGACTTGCAGCGGAAGGGCTTCGATTTGCGCGCGGCGGAGATTGAGGAGTGGTGCGTCGCTGAAGGACGAAGGGCGTGGCTAGGAACAGGGCAGACGACTCCAGTGATGTGGTGTTTGTGGAGCTTTCTTCGGCAACAGATAGTGAGCACGGCTGTGGGAGCTTCGAACGGATTCCGGCGATAACTGGGGGCGGTAGATTTCGGCGATCGATTAGCAGTTGTGGTGGAGATGTGAAGAAACAGAGAGGCGGTTGTACTGGCAGTTGAATGAGACAGACGCAATGGGTATCGGAAGCGGTTAATGGCGTGTCTGTCATGGCGGAAAAACTTTGCACAGCTAGTGGTGTGGCTGAGAGAGATAGAGTTTGTTTGACTTTTGTGAGTGGGCCCCTCGTAATGCAGCTTGAATTGATTCGTGGTCCCTGGAATGACAAGTCTGTGTACTGCAAACTTTCCAATTCAAATTAAGTTAAAAGGCACATAAAATTATATTCATTAATTAAATGATCAATAATTAATTAAATTCTTGAAATCACTTAAATAATTGAATAATAATATTTAGAGCTCAAATAACAAAATAATGAAATAGATATCAATTAAGGCCATAAATGCATACAAAATTCTAGAAATTCATCTAAAAATAAGCACAAATTGATGCAAATATGACCCTAATCACTCCCCCAAACTAGAGTATTGCTCGTCCCGAGCAATGAATCGATCAAGACTAGAGGAATATTGAAATTAATTGGTGATCATCACATCATCAAGTTCCATACAACACAAGCAACATAAGTGTTCAAGCATGCTTATCACATCAACTTCAACTCTAGTAATCAAGAATCAATAACACATCAAATCAACTCAACTCATCACAATCCTCTCGGTAGTGTATCACTCATCACTCAAGTGTATGGGTTAAAATTCAGCACTCAATATCACTCTCAATAGCTGCACTACCATAAGCTTGCCTATTGTCTCTATTCTCCACTACTGTAAAAGTAATTCAATTGCAAATCAATGAGGGCTTTACATTTGGTTGTAACGTTGGCTCTTTGGTTAGGGTAGGAGTCTTTTGGATAAAAGTAACTTAAAGGGTTAGTAGAGCAGAAAATTTCTCGCTATCTACCCCTTTCTGGCTTGAGAGGTACTCACATATTTGATTCAACACATTCCCCACTCTACACTTCACATCACTTTTTTTTTTTCGCTTTTCTTTTCCTACTCTTTTTTTTTTCATTCTTTTCTCAACATCACCTTGCAATTTTAGACAAGGTCCCAACAATTTTTTTTTTCCAGATTTTCAACAACTATTCCTTTTTTTTCTTTTCAACACGATTCACATTACTTCCCAATCAACAAAATCAAGCTCTACTATCCCTTGGACGAACAAGGCTACACAGGATATAGTTACGAAACATGTTGCCAAGAATAATAAGATATAAAGCTCAAGAGGGCTAATTAGGGAATCAATGAATTCAGGTAGGGAAAATATGGCTAAGTGACTCATGTAATCAAAGAAGGCCTCATCTCATTTTTGCAAAATTCTTAATTTCTGTAATCTTAAATCAGACTCAAGGCAAGTTCTAGAGCGACAACATACTAAGAGGACCACACAAGCAACATAACGTCATTTGTTTAAAATGAACAGGAATGGGCTCAAAATCTCACAGGCAATGTGATTGTGACAATTATTATTGACTCAAAATGATCTCATCTCAACTCCTAGCATCAAAGCATCTATGACTAACACCCTTTACTCAAACACCAATGAAACTCATATGCACTTTACTCAATAACACAATCATGCACTTCTCAATTCAATATCACCATGTTCAATCTCACCAAACATTTCACAAACTCAAATAACTCAACAGGAATGAGGGAGGTTCAACTGTGCAGTGCTCAAGAAATCAAATCACATAAAAAATACACTCCCCAAACTTAGAGTTTGCTAAGAAAATCTAAGTTTGAGCACGGGGTGTCCATTTGTGTAACACCCGAGTTCCAGCTGCTATTTTCGTCCCCTAACTTTTGTTTTTGACCTGCTTTAATTTTTTTTAGTTTAGTCCCTTAAGTTTTATGCTTTAGTATTTTATCCCTTGTTTAGTATTAGTTCTTAAT
>JAPKLY010001683.1:0-37676 GCA_026898435.1 Prunella vulgaris
AAAGTATTGTTAGCATATAACATTCGACTACTACAATTGAAATTATCAACCAACCATTTCAGCATGCCATGATTGGAGCACAAATTGATGTTGAGGCTTAAAAGACCACCAAAGTCTATGCTCTTCACATCCTCCTTTTTTTTTTGTCATTAAACTGAGTTAGACTTTTGGGTCTACTTTGACAAGTAAACTCACTGCAAAAAGGAAAAAAAAAAAAATTCAATAATATTAAATCTGTCACTTTTATGCATTAACACAATCACTGTCATACATTGTGACTATCACCGTCATACACTAAAACTATCATTCTTATAAAACAAACTATAATTTTTAACAATAATTATTGTCACCACAGTTTACCTTTTAGAAATGTCCTTTATAAAAATGTTTGCATCACGTCGAGCAACAGTTAATTCTTTCTGAATGTTTTTCTCCAATACATCACTAGTTTTCCTCACAGCAATAGTCATTATTCCATTTTTCATTTTCTTCTTTAAAGGAGTTGCATCGTCCCGTAGACATAATTTCCTCTTAGCTGATTTCATTTTTCTACTATTCTGTTTTGACCTCATTCCTGTTACAAATAAGCATCAGTTATATTTACCAAATGTATAACAGTTATAAACAAGAGCTATCACTGTTATGAACAAAAACTATCACGGTTTTAAACAAAGACTATCATTGTTAAAATTAAAATAATGACTACTCAACCTCCTCACTGTCACGTTATTCATAGCAGCATTCAAGTGTATATGCAATCTCTCTCTAAATACATAGACACACACATATATATGTATATATGCACACACTTCCGTTCAGCCAATCTCCTAACATTATTGGGATTACATATATATTTGTGCAGCTATCCCTGATGAACATACCAACATCAGCTATAAACGCTCAGGAAACTCTGGTAATTCATAAACCTAAATAACATAAAATCTATACATAAAGTACACATAAGGAACATAAAACTAAACATATAATCCGCCAACGACAAACCATAACTAGTGCTTAGAATGTTGAAACCCTAAAATAGGCTTTGTGATTTAGATTTTAGAAGTAAAATGGAAAACCACACACATCACCTACCTTCATAATAGAAAATTGACGACACAAACGACGATGAGATGATATAATTGGCGCTAATCATAGGTAGAAGTTGACGCAAAATAGATAAAATCAGTGTTGAAGATTATGAAATCAATGATAGAATGACAAAATCCAAGCCGGAAGTCGACGATGGACATCGTATGAACTGATCAACAATTTTTGTGAAGAATCGATAGAAGAATCAGTAGAATCGGGACAATTTTCGTGAATGGAAAATTGTGAATCGAAGAGACGAGTGGGTTTCCCATGTTTGATACATTATATTTGACCCGTTTTGTTATTTGGGTTATTGGATTATACCCGGGTTCATGGTGCACCCTGGTGTATATTAGTTTTTATCACGAAGGGTAAGGGTGCCAATTAATTGGGCTTTACTGTTGGCCGAAGGATGCCCATTAATTGGGCTTTACAATTAAATTTAAAAAAAACATTTAGCCATTATGGACGAAGTATTAGGACCTAGTCTTTAAAAAAAGGATAGTCCGTTGAGTGCGTGTAGATTTGGGCGAGAAGAAGTTGTAAGGATTTTGCTTAGATTTTTCACCGATCTCATTTCGATGATGGCGGAATTTTGTGCAACAGAAGGGTAGTTGATTTTAGCAGGAAATTACTTTACCGGAATTGAATAACGCATGGTCAACAACATCAATCTGGAAATGACTGGTGATTTGGGCAACAACATTAAACAAAACAATCACACACCCATCAAACTCATGCAGAATACTAATTCTCCCACACACATACACATCTCTGTAATTTAATTTAAATAATTTCACAAAATCACAATTTTACAGTTTGAGCAATAGTACTATAGCCACTAACCATCCGCCGGGCTACCGTTGCTGGCTCTACAAATTGACATTTATGCATAGACTTCATCAACTATCAGATTCAAGTGCTCAATTAACCATATTTGACAATTAGTACACATATGACATCTACTATCCATATTAATCATCCAACAGAAAAATCAATCTTCACTATTCTACTTCATTGAAATAGCAGCATTACACAAATTTATGTGGCGTATGTAATATTTAGGCTCATAATGCATACTAATTCATATCACATGCACTGACTAGACTAAAATGATTATTAATGAGTGCTCTGAAATAGAAAGAAGGGAGAGAAGAAATTTGACCTGGTATTGGTGAACAACAAAAATAAACTGCTTACTGGACCTGTACCTGGGACTGATTCTCGCTAGCCTTTTCTTTCGCCTGCCACAACCGGCCACATCTTTGCCCACTGAATGGAGTTCCGCCCCGATTGCTCTGTTGTCACATAGTACCTTTTTTCCATCAATGCCTGAATCGCATCGCAAGCGGCTCGAGATTTGTGGTTAATTGTGAGAATTTAGCCTTTGATTTAGTGGAAACCTTAGATTTGGTGTCGGCAGCAGTACTGATTCTGGCTTCATGTGCAGTGGTGCGATAGTGGTTTCCAACCGTGAGAGAGGGCGCTTTGGGCATGATTTGTGAAGGCTGAGGATCCCATGCGTGGAGTTGGCATGATTCCGGTAATGATATAAAATATCTGATGATTTTATTAGGAGTTGGAGTTTTGAGAGATTCTGGTCAGGTATTGGAATGAAGGAGGCGGTGCTCAGACATAAATATTATTTTGAAAAACGTAATAAAAAGAAAACACGCTTTTCATAAACCCTTCTTTACACAGACAGATGAGGTTTTTCACAGAAGTCATTTTCTAATACCTCCAATTGTCATTATCGGTGCTTTCTTTTCCTAATTTTCTGCAATCTTCCAAACCATGAAGAACACCTGATATTGAATTTTGGATACTAGAAAAAGGTATGTAATTCATTGTTCTTTACATCATTTCTATCAAAGGGCAATTAGTATTTATAGGCAATGTTATAATGGAAGATTGGGGTTTTGAAGATTTATTTATCTGGATACATGATTCCTTTATTTTCTCCATTTAGGGTTATTATGTGTATAATATGATATAATTAATTGTTATATATTTGAGTTTTCAGTACACGTATTGTGCATATTTAAAATTTTGCTTGTTATTTGTATTGTACTGTGTAGAATGAATTTTATTTCACGTGATAAGCTAAAGCCTGAGATTGGTATGAAGTTTGATAGCATAGATGATGCATGGAAGTTTTAGGTTGAATATGGTGGGGAAACAGGATTTGGAGTTAGAAAAAATTATGCTAACAAGAATAGGAAGACTGGTTTTATCACTTTATATATATATGTTTGCTGCAAAGAAGGTGTTCGTAAACAAGACAAAAGAGATTCGTTGACCCTTAATCCTCGACTTGAGACTCGAACGGGGTGCAAAGTAAGAATGAGAATCAAACATGTTGATGGTCAGTACATAGTTGATGAGTTCATTGAAAATCATAATCACCCACTCCATCTTCAAGAGACAATTCATATGTTGGCTTCCCAACGTAGAATTACAGAAGTTCAAGAACATGAGATTGATTTGGCTGAGGATGCTGGACTCAAGCAAAAATCAACTCTTCAGCTGATGGGTAGGCAGACAGGAAGAAGGGAAGGTCTTGGTTATACCAGGATAGATGTTAAAAATTATCTTCGATCCAAGAGACAAAGAAGCATGGTGTATGGAGAAGCCGGTTGTCTAATGCATTATTTTCAAAATCAGTTATCTAAAAATCCCTCATTTTATCATGCCTACCAGATGGATATGGAAGAACAGATAACTAATGTTTTTTGGGCCGAAGTAAGAATGTTAGTTTACTATAAGTTTTTTGGTGATGTTGTGTCGCTCGATACCACATATTGTACGAATCGTGAACATCAACCGCTTGCTATCTTCTCTGGCTTCAACCATCATAGACGAGTGCTTATTTTTGGTGCATCACTTTTATATGATGAGACTGCTTCATCATTCAAATGGTTGTTCGAAACTTTTTTAGAAGCACACAAGCAAAAAAAAACATTTGACGATCTTCACAGATCAAGATCAAGCTATGGCAAAGGCTTTACTCGAGGTGATGCCTGAGACATTTCATGGATTATGCACATGACACTTGATGCATAATGGAATCAAGAACTTGAGGATTATTGTGTTGTCATGCTGTAAAGGTTTATGATGTGATGGATGTAAAAAAACTTCCTGAGCAATACATATTGAAAAGGTGGACAAGGGAAGCAAGAAGCGGAGTGATACACAATCATATGGGCAATGAAGTCGTGGAGGATCCTAAGTTACAAACTATAGAATGATACAAAAAACTTTGTATGATGCTTATACGATTAGCAACTGAAGCATCCGATCATCCATCAACTTTCTCTGTTAGTACCTTGGTTTAGATTTTGATGTGTGCAAAATAATGTGTTTATATTGATAATTTGATCTAACACTTGTATTGAGGAAATTGGTGTTTGAAACATATAGTTGTAAGTGAAGTCTGCAGCTGTGTATTTGATCAATCTACAGCCAGACATGCCCTACAGCTGTAAGGTTTCTCTACAGTCAATTTTTTATATTGACAGGACTCTACAGCTTCAAGGTTGAAAGACTCTACAACTGTAAAGAACTGTTTGAAGAGATGGTACAAGTCAGAGATTATTTGAAGATAATGAAGACCCTTAAGCACTATTAGTGTAGCTCTCAAGAACTCACTAAACTGTACTTAAGTGGAGTTTATTTCTAAAGAATCTGGAGGATAATGAAGATTAGTTACAAGGTCTGAAGAAAAGGACATAGTACATTCAGTACTATCCTGTGTGAAGGATGAGCACCACCTCACAAATGCCAATAGAGAGAGAGGAGCCTTATCTGAAACTCAAATTTGGAATTTCTAACGGATAAGTCACACCACTCAATCTATAAATAGAAGAAGTCCCCAGAGGAAGCAACAACAACAACCCTGCGCATACAAGCATTCAACCTAAGCAAGTTTACAACCAGCATATTCTGAGAGAGAGCTTTTCTTATTTTAATCTTTGTGATTCATAGGATAGTTGGTTAGGATTTTCTTAGCAAGAATCACACCTTTTGTTGTTGTTCCCTCACCCACTTTATATTTCTACTTAGTGTAGATATCTCTTTGTGAGGATTTTGTAAAATTCTTTGTGAGTTATATTATGAGTGAATAGGGTAGTTCATCTCTTTTTAGAATAGGAATCTGAGTGAACCTAGTTCTAAGGGGGAACTACTTGTACTGATCTTAGTGATCATATCTTAGTGAATTTGGCACCTGAGTGGTGTAACAGTGGATGTAGGTTGTCTTTTTATAGACATTGAACCACTATAAACCTGGTCTATTTATTTTCTGTTGTTTAAATTCTTCTTTTGCATATTTAATTTCCTTGTTACATTCATCATTGTTTTGAAACTTGAAGTGCATAAAACCTTGTGATTTTTCACAAAAGAAAAACTGACTCTACATCTATAGACTTTTCTAAGTCACTCAGCTGTTAAGTTTGTTTATATTGTTTTTTATTAACGTTCACTTTATTCCACTGCACATTAGAGTATTCTCTATACAATTTTAAATTGTGAGAACTCCTCTGATAATTTTTTGTCTACAAGTGATTGTTTATTTTGCAAAGTTTTGAACTCTGCAGCTGTAGACTTGTTAGTCTACAGCTGTAACTTTTGTGGTCCTGTTTCTAAAACTCTTGTAGACTTGTTATTTTAAACTTGAAAAAGGGATACTGTAAGGTTCTAGAATCTATCCTTTTGAAAAGTTTGAAAATTTATTTTTAGACTCAAGGTCTATTCACCCCCCCTCTCGACCTTGACCACTTTAAGGGACCAACAAGTGGTATCAGAGCAGTTGGCTTGCCACTGCTTTGATCAGTACCTAGGTAGATCCTTTTTTGTTTTTGAAAAACACACCTGCATACTTGCATGGCTCCTAAGATGGTGAAATCCAAAGTTCCAATGTTCTCTGCTGAGAACTATGATGAATGGAAAATAAGAATGCAAGCTCATCTCTCTGCAAATAATAATGAGATGTGGTCTATAATAGAGGATGACCCTATACCCATCACAAAGGTCAATACTGCAGCTGATCAGTCAGTTGGACTAGCTCATATTATCCCCAAACCCAGAAGGGAATGGACTGAGGATGACAAGAGAAGGTCCAACTTAGACAATGTTGCAAAGAATACTATTTATCATTCACTTGATAAAATTATGTTCAGCAAGATCAAAAACTGCAAAACTGCAAAGGATATATGGGAAAAGTTGGAAATGATTTGTGAAGGAACTGAACAAATCAAGGAAAACAAACTCATGATAGCAGTTCAAAAGTTTGAGAACTTCAAGATGAAATATGGTGAAACTCTTGAAAAGTTTGAGTCAAGATTCATTGAAATCCTCAATGAGCTAGACTCACTTGGTAAAGAGTACTCACAAAGAGAAATGAACATGAAGGTTCTCAGAGGCTTACCTTCTGAATGGGACATGAAGGTCATTGCTATGAGTGACTCAAAGGATTTATCTAAAATATCCACCTTTGAACTCTTTTTAGACCTCAAAGCTTATGAGTTTGACATAAGCAGGAGAAAAGAACCTGACAGCAGTAAGGTTACAGCTCTAGTGACTGACAACCCTACAGCTACAAGTTCTAATGATGAAGACTTGGCTCTTTTCATAAAGCAACTCAAGAAATTTGGCAAATGGACCAAGAAGAAGCAATTCACTCCTAAGGAAGATGGTAAGGTGAAATCTACACCACCTAACTCAACTTACTTGTGCTATAACTGCAGAAAACCAGGACACTACATCAAGGATTGTCCATACCCCAAAGCTGAAAAGTACACTGATGAAGAAAAGAGACTCAGGAGAGATAAAAAGAAAAAGTTTGACAAGGAGAGAATTAGAGCACTACTTTCTGAGTTTGATAAAAACTAGGATGACTGTCCCTCTTCTTCTCAAAAGTCAACTACAGATTTAGAAGACTCTGACTCTACAGACTCAGATGAAGAAGCCCTAATCTGTCTTATGGCTAAAGATGAAGAGGTATGCTCATCATCATCAAGTTATATTACAGAAAAGGATTCTTCCAGTGACATGCTAAGTGCAATCCAAAGACTACAAGAAGAAAATGAAGATCTTATAAGAGATAATTATTTTAGAAGAGAACAAATGAAAGCTTTATTAGCTAGAGTAGAAGATGCTGAGAAATAACTGCAGATTCTACAAGAACTGAAGGAAGGTTACAGTTGTCTGAAGGAAGACAATGAAGAACTCTTTAATGAAGCAAGTTGTAGAGCTGCAGATTGTGCTGAGTTGAAAGAAACAATCAGATGTCAAGAATTGATGATAGATGAACTTGAAGAACACAATGTTTATTATCAAAAGAAGCTAGATTGCTTTGGAAAATCATCCAAACAATTGAAGAAGATGCTGTCTGAGCAAAGGCACTCAAAGGATTTGACTGGAATAGGATATAATCCTTGTGTCTGGATGAAGTACTTACAAAAGTCAATTCCAAGACCTGATAGAAAGTTTATCAAAGAAACAATACCTGAAGAAATTGTAGACTCAACTCTATAGCCAGAAGATTTGAAATTCTTGAATTTATTCAAAGAGTTGTCACCAAGAAGACAACAAAAGATCAAGGAGATCGTGGATGATTCTGAAGAAGATGTCTCAAATATGTTTTAGAATGTACCTTTGAAACAAACTGCAGAATCAAACCTACTGTCAGAAGAAGAAGTCTATCATAGATTGGATATGGAAAGAAGACTCAACTTTGATAGATTCTGGAATGGAAATATGTCAGATATGTCTCCCTCTTCAAGCACTCAAAGAGAAGGATCAAGCAAAGACTGTAGAATTAACAACTCTACAGCTTCCAAGAAGGTTTGGATTGCAAAGAGTAACACTGGAGGAAATCCAAAGCATTGGATTCCTAAATAACTCACTTTATTTTGGCAGGGACATATTACAACCACCAAAAGAGAGATTTGGTATATAGACAGTGGTTATGCAAGACATATGACTGGAGATAGAAGTTTGCTACAAAATGTGAAAGATCATAAAGGTCCTAAAGTTGTTTTTGGAGATAATGCCAGTGGAACAACTAAAGGATCAGGATGTCTACTCAAAGGAAATGTTCAGATCAATGATGTTTATTTGGTAGAAGGCTTAAAGCATAACTTGTTTAGTGTGAGTTAATTTTGTGACTAAGGCTACACTGTAGACTTTACACAACATACTTGCATAGTCAAATATGTTGAATCTCAAACCACTAAACTGACAGGAACTAGGAAAGGGAATGTTTACATTGTGGAGTGGAACTCTGCAGCTGAAACTACCTGCTTTCTAGCTAATAGTTCCAATGAAGTTAGTTGGCTATGGCACAAAAGAATGAATCACATAACCTTTAAAACCATGAATGAACTTGTAAATAACAAACTTGTAAGAGGTTTGCCAAACACTAAGTTCAGGAAGGAACATTTATGTGATGCCTGTGTCAAATGGAAACAAATCAAAAGGACTTTCAAAAGTAAAACACACCTTAGTACTTCAAGAACACTTGAATTACTGCATATGGATCTTTTTGGACCCATAGAACCAGTAAGTATACGTGGGAAGAAGTATAGTTTGGTTGTTGTAGATGATTACTCAAGATTTTCTTGGACTATATTTCTAAGAAAGAAGAGTGAAACTCTACAGCGGTTGCCAGATCTGTTAAGAAGGATTCAGAATGAAAATAATTTGAAGATTGTGAAAATCAGATCAGATAGAGGAACAGAATTCACATATCAAGTTATTGAAGAGTATTGTTCACTTTATAGTATTGTTCATGAATACTCTACAGCTAGAACCCACAGCAAAATGGAGTTGCTGAAAGGAGAAATAGAACACTCACAGAAGCTGCAAGAACAATGATTGTTGAAGTAAAGTTGCCTAAGAAATTTTGGGCAGAAGCAACAAACACTGCATGCTATACTCAGAATAGATGCTTGATTGTTAAGAATCATAAGAAGACTCCATATGAGTTATGGAAAGGAAGGACTCCTAATATCTCTTATCTACACATATTTGGATGCAAATGCTTCATACTGAATAATGGGAAAGAATATCTTAAGACTTTTGATTCAAAGTCAGATGAAGGTATCTTTCTAGGTTATTCTAATGACAGCAAAGCATTTAGAGTGTATAACAAGAGATTAATGATTGTGGAAGAATCACATCATGTTGTTTTGTATGAACAACACTGCTCCCCTGAATAAATTATTGAAGACTCTAAGGAGGACAACTATACAGTTACAAGTCAACAACAATATGTTGAGATCAAAACTCCTGTAGATTTGACCAACAAAGGCTTTGGCACTATAATTGATGAGTTACCACCATTAGAGAGTGTAGAAGACCTAGTCCATGAGAATGTTCAAACAGAAGTAGAAACACCAACAAAAGGACTTGATGAGTCTGCAGTAGGTGAATCTACAGCTGTAGACAACAATGATCAAGGATTAGAACCTATGTCAGATTTGATTTGGTTGAAAGATCACCCCCCTGAGCATGTAATTGGAAACCCATCAGATGCTGTAAGAACCAGAAGACAAATTCATGAGGCAATGTTTGCTACATTTCTTTCATCTTCAGAACCTATTGATATTCATGAAGCACTGCAAGATATCAATTGGATTATTGCAATGCAAGAAGAATTGAATGGTTTTGAGAGAAATCAAGTATGAGAACTTGTTCCAAGACCTAGGAATGACAAAGTGATTGGAACTAGGTGGGTATTCAAGAATAAACTTGATGAAGATGGAATTGTAACCAGAAATAAGGCAAGTTTAGTAGCTCAAGGATATTGTCAATCTGAAGGCATAGATTTTGATGAATCATTTGCCCAGTTGCAAGATTAGAAGCTATAAGAATCTTTCTAGCCTATGCTGCACATATAAACTTTACAGTCTATCAAATGGAAGTAAAGAGTGCATTTCTTAATGGTTTACTATCAGAAGAAGTGTATGTTGAACAACCACCAGGATTTGAGAAATCTACAGCTGAAGATAAGGTTTATAAGCTTAGAAAAGCCCCTTTATGGACTTAAACAAGCATCAAGAGCATGGTATGATACTCTTTGTGATCATCTGATCAAAAATGGATTCAAAAAGGGAATGGTTGACAAAACCTTATTCAGATTACAACATGGGAATGATATTTTGCTTGTCCAAATCTATGTTGATGACATATGCTTTGGCTCAACTAATGAAGATTTATGCAGAAAATTCTCTAAACTCATGACTGAGAAATTTGAAATGAGCATGATGGGAAATCTGAATTTCTTTTTGGGATTACAAGTTAAGCAAATAAGAGATGGAATTTTCATCAATCAAGCTAAATATACTCAAGAGCTTATAAAGAGATTTGGAATGGATAGTTCTAGGCCTACCAATATACCTATGACACCACTGTGAATCTTGACAAAGATGAGAATAGCAAAAGTGTTGATGTAACCAAATATAGGAGACTAATTGGATCATTGCTATACCTTACAGCTAGCAGACCTAATATTATATTTGCAGTAGGTGTATGTGCTAGATTCCAAGTGAATCATAAGGAATCACACTTGAACGCTATAAAGAAAATCATCAAGTATGTCAAATCCACACAAAATTTAGGATTATGGTATCCTAAAGAAGGAGGAATTGAACTCATTGGATACACTGACTCAGATTTTGCAGGCTGCAAGATTGATAGGAAGAGTACTAGTGGAATTTGTCAATTCCTAGGTGAAAGGTTGGTGGCATGGCACAGTAAAAAGCTAAATTCAATTGCTCTTTCTACAGCTAAGGCAGAATACATTGCTGCTGGAGGCTGTTGTGCACAAATCTTATGGATGCAATTTCAATTACAAGACTATGGGATTCATGCAAGAGAAAAAAATATATTCTGTGACAATACAAGTGCTATTGCTATTACACAGAATCCAGTTTTCCACTCTAGATCAAAACACATAGATGTAAGGCATCATTTCATAAGAGATCATGTTGAAAGAAAGGATGTGAAGTTGACAAAGATTCATACTGATTTGAATCTTGCTGATATTTTTTACTAAACCTTTATGTGAATCAAGATTCTCAATCTTGAGAGGTAATTTGGGAATGTTAGAATTGTAAGAAGACTCTATGAAAATCACAAAATTGCTAAGATAAACCCAGAAAATTGGAAAATCAGTAAAAAGGAAAATTACAGCTGCAAAGTCATTCAACTGTAGGGTCAAACTCTACAGCTGTAGACTTAGTTCTGAACTGAAAATTCCTTACCAACTGTATATTTCCAAATTCTAAGGATGTCAACTGCAAACTTAGGAAGTTTACAGTACTTTGTACAATTCTGATAAATAAATGAAACACTACAAAATTCAGAAACTTTTGTACTACGTTACAGAAATTTTGGATTTTTTTTCAGGCATTTTAATTAATAAAATGTGTGAGTACGTGTAACATTTTAAATAGAATGTGAGTTAGATTTTTGGACAAATTTAATTATAAATTTTGGTCCAGGATTCAAAAGCTCATATATTTTAAGATTAAGACCATTTTACCCCTGTTCTTAATAGCAGTTTAAGGAAAGGTATTTAAAGGACTCTTCATCCTTTTATATCTCACTTTAACATTTCGAACCCTCTGAAACCTTAAAACACTCCCTATCCCCTACTCAAAGAAACCAAGAATCATGGCAATGAAAGTTATTTTCGGAGCCCTATTCGATTTTGATGAGATTTTAAAGAAGCATCCCACTGATGCTATGGAAGATGTTGTTAAGCACATAGTAAATCAAGGTATTCACTACTGCCTAACTCACAACCCAGAAGTTTATGATGATAAGATCGTATATGAATTCTATCAGAATGCTGAAGCAAATGTAGAGAGGAAGACTTTGTCAGTCAAGCTGCAAGATAGGAATGTGAAGATTACAGCTAAAGATATTTGCAAAGCTCTACACTTAAGGCATGGACACTACTAAAAAATACCTCCTCTAATGACGCTTTGTTTGTGACGCTTTTAAATAAACGTCATAATACTGTACATATACTGACCCTCTCCTTATGTAATTATATTTTGTGACACTATTTAATTCCTTAAGTGAGAATTTAAAAAATAAAATAAAATTCTTCCTCTTCCAATTTCATTATGTGACGCTAATTAATTTTCTTAATTATTTATTCCACTCTATTTCTTTTATTAGACCTAATTATTTTCCCAGCACATAACCAAAATCTTAAATTACTAATTGATTTTTTGAACAAATATATCCCTCCTTTTATTCTTTCTAAATGGCGCCACATCTAGCCCTAATTTTATCTTCAATTTCATGTTCCACAAGTCTCGTGATCTGGCGCCCTAATTACATGCCGAAGGACTACGAGTATGATAACAACCATAATTTCTCAATTATCTTCTCATCATGTCGTCTAATCATCCTTCTCAATGGCGCCATAATTATCTTTCTCTTCAGATTGTAGACACTGTTTGAATGCCTTTGGATTCTGATCGGGTGAGCGCAAACATATCTCAGGATCGTGTACGAACAACGGATATCTTTCTAAGGTACGATCGTGGTTCTATTCAATTGGGATTCATATAGTAATTGTATTTCTAATCTTTCTTCTCTCTCTCTATGTGTGTGTGTGTGTTTAGTTATATATGTGAGATTCTTTTGATTTGATTTGTGTACTTCCTAAAGCAGAGTCACTAACTGCCATAATCAAGAGAGTGAGTGAGGAGAGGGAGAGGGAGGAAGGGGGAGGTGAAAAGGTATGTACGCGGGCAGTTCTCCAATTTTTTTAACAAAAGCACACTTGTATTATTTGATCAGTTTAAATTATTTATTGGCTTATGTTTTCCTGTTTGATTAGTAGGAATATGCAGGCTTACAGCTAGAAATTGAGATCTGACTTTATAGATTATTGCAGAAACTAGATTCCTGAATTTGTATTGTGAATTGAAAACACATCTTGTTGGGTTTTAAACCTAAAACTGGGAGAATTCTTCCTGTAGCTGCCAGATCAAGGCCATGATTGCCTTGTTGATTGTAATTTTGGGGGTGGGACAATTTTAATTTCTAGAAAAAAAAAAAAAAAACAGCTGCTCTAATTTCATTTGATTTTGCAAGTCGTAAGAGTAGTGACAAGTTCCTTTACAAGTATTTCAAATTCTTGTTAAATTAAGTTGAGTTGTTTGTGAGGATGGCATCATATTTTTCCCTCAATTGTTTGATATTCAGGTCTACAATCTACGTTAATAGTATTGCACTCAAATTATCAAAAAATTTCATGCTAATTTTCAGGAGTTTTGAATTATCAAAAAATTTGAACTTGAGTTTTGAATTATCAAAAATTTCAATCCAACGGATATCTCAACCAATGATCTTGAGTTTTGAACTATCAAAAATTTTCATGTTAATAGTATTGCACTCAAATGGTGATTTTTCTTGTATTCTATACTTTTAATATGTGTTATGTGAACAAACATGCAAAACTCATCCATAGAACACTAATAGCTAATTTGAACTTGAAATTTCTTTCCTACAGATGAAATGCTGAAACTTTACCACCCAAAAATCAGCTGATTAGCTTAAAATGTGGTGATCCTAGGTGTTCTTTCCTCCCCCTTTGTATCTAACAATTTTCTTTCCTCTGTAATTTCTCATCGTCTTTATCTTATGATCGCCAAATAAATATGTATACGCAGCACTGAAATTTGAGTTTCTTATTTGCTGCTGGTATTTGTCGTTAATTTCAACCCTCGTCGGTCTCCTCTTCTCTCTCTAGGTTCTTTGTTATTTACTCCTTTCATCTGTCGTTGCATTGTCTTAAATCTTTGTTTCTATGTTATAGGCATAAATGTATTCTTGTTTGTTTTTCTTATTTTCCCAGGGCTTTTCTCCACATTCGACATCCGCCTTCAATTTTCTCTACGTGACTCCTGAGTTTTAGTTTCAGGTACATAAAAAAATCTATTATTCATTCACTATGAAGAAATAGAACCATTAGAATATAAATCTCAATACATATACGAATTGCTGTTCGATGAAATGCCCCCAATGAAATCTTTTTAGCCTTCTTTGAATCAACAGTACACATATTTGTTGCAATCAGATTTATGGATATATGTATTAAGATCTGGATAATCAAACAATGATATGATAGTGTGGGTGATTTGTGTTGTACAACTGAAATACGTGTGCTTTTGATGCTAATAAGTATTTTAGTAGATGCTCATAATGTGTTTGCTCTCAGTGCAGGTGATTATCGTTCTTAATGTTGTTCAATGCTCATATTTATCGTCCTGTCACAACCGGAAGACAAATGCTTTCCATTTTCTAGCTTCAAAATCTATTAATAATATTTATCCAAAATACCAGTAAATAATAATTCATTTATTATATTACCACAAGTTAAAGCCTAGTAGTGAATCATGTCTTGAGTCTTGACCTTTTCGCCTAAAATCAGAGACTTAATGGAATCCAACTTAATGGATGTCAACAGTAATCTATCTCCCTAGGACCTAGGTAAGTGGAGTGAAGAATTATGAAGATAGAAGAAATATTATACCTTTATTTTCATGGAGATGCTCCTCAAATTCTATTTTTCCAACTAACATTGGATCCTGGAAATTTTACACTTTAGTTCCCTGAGGAGATCATTATAGTTTGGGTTGTGATTGAATTTCCAATCTTTAGTTATTAATCTGATTATTCAATCTCGCTGTTAATGTAGATAATTTTTTGTTCTGAGTACTTATTTATACCTGAGCATTTTATCTTTTACACATCATTTGGAGAAATCGTAAATATCATGCCATCCCACACAGAGCTCAATCGCATAGAGTGTATTACAGTGCTCAAGCTAATTTAGGCTGGCTTGTGTTTAGGCGGTGTTCTAACTAAGGCTCTGCACAACCAATTTCAGCACCTTCTTTCTTTGAATATCTGTCTCTTTGGGGTAATCTTGTTACTGTTGCTAATATTTTTTCATCTCTTTTATTAGATGTTAGTCCCTTTAAGTTTTTTGACTTTATTATACTTTATTGGTGAAACTAGTTTATTGTTTATTTAAAGAATAACAATATTTTTTTCACAGGTTGGAGTAAAGGTTCTTTATTAGGCATATTTGCTTAGGGCAATATTGCAAAAGATATTATTGAAAGTTTAAATCCAACTAAACTTGTTAAAAATAGAGAATTATTAGGACCTGAGTGGTTTGAAGTGAGAGTTAATGTGATAATTAAGTATGATGAACCATAAATTTCAACATATGGAGGTATTAAAGTTGTTGGATAAGATATAGAACGCAATATTGCTTTGCCAAAACATATGGTAAGTTTTCTAGATAATCTTCAATTTGGTTTAATTTAGTTCTTTTTATTTTTTAATATCAATTACTTTCCTTTTGTTCATTATTATAGGTTCAAGTGGAAGATGCTAAGATAAGAGAAGTGCAACAAAATATCCTCTGCAACGCATAGTTAACAACATTTTATTGTAAAACTAGATAATTTGATATATTTTTGTTTGGACTTATCTCTTTAAATTTCAAAAGTGGATGATGATATTATTTATTGAAATATATTGTTTTTTTAGTGTTAATAAGTGAGTGACTATTTTATTATATTGATGTTTATATATCATTACAAATGTTTGAAAATATTATATTATTATATAAGTTTGAATAGGTTAAGGATATGCATCTCGCTATAATTTTAATTATATGTATATTGTTTACCAATATTACGTAACATGAAAAAAGTGACGCAAAAAAGTATATCGTAACATATTATGGTGTTACAAGACAATTATTTTTGTAACACATAGAGCGTCACGACATAAAGTGGTTAAGTTAGTTTCACAGTTTTTGATGACATGTCAGAGTGTCACAAAAGGTCAATGTTGTGGCGCCAAATAGCGTCACCAAATAGTGTTACTAAAAAATGATGATGTGATGCATGTTAGTGTCATAGTGGACATTAATAGTGACGCTTCCAAATGTCAAGACAATAAACTATTGAAACGCCAAATCAAGTGACACTTGATCAAAGCGTCACTACTGTAAAAGCGTCATTATAATCTACTTTTAATGACACTTTTGTGCGTCATTAAAGCCCATTTTTCTAGTAGTGGGAGGAGACGCTCATGACAATCTCAACTTCGCTGATGAAGATGAGAAATACTGGAAAAGATTCACTGCAAAAAAGGTCATTTCCAAAGAACTGGAAAAGAACGTTCAAGAAGACTGACTTAGCAGTTGAGTACGTTTATCTTTATGAAGCCATTGATAAATGCTTATTATGTAGAACTGGTGGACATGATACTGCTACTATATTAATGTGGGATTTGATGATAGCATTTGTTAAGGAGGTAAAAGTTGATATTGGAGAGCTTTTATTGAGAAATATTGGAAATGATGTAGTTAAAGCTGGTAAGAACAAAGGATTTGGTTTGTTCTTAAACTACATTTTGAAGGAAGTTGGTTTTTCTTTGTTTAATGGGCATAAAGGTCAACCCGTTATAACTCACATAATTATTGGAAAGGCTAATTTCAAGAGAGGAGCTGTGGATGCTCCTATGGCCCCTGAATCTAAGAGGAGAAAGAAGAAAGCTGAAAGAAAAGTTCTCACTATCATAAGATCACCTAAAGAACCTAAGAAACAAAGGAAGAAGAAGAGTGTAAGAAGGAAGATTTTAGTGGATGAACCCACTGATTCAGAAGAAGAGATTGATAGAGAGAAAAGGCAGAAGAAACATCACTCAAAGAAAGCTGAAGAAGTTGAAACTAACAAGTCTACAGCTGTAGACTTGCCAAGGGTACAGTCTGAAGAACAATTTGAAGTGAAGTTCTCGAACCTGAAGCTGAACAACACCCTGTTGTTCCAGTTGAAAGGGTTGATGAATTTGAGGAAGAAAGACAGAAGTTTGAGGATTGGAAGTTGGTGAGAGAAGAGCTTGAGAAGTTGGCAGCTGAAGAAAGGAATTTGTTCCAATGGGTAGTTAATTGGACAAATTGCGATGATGTCAATGAACTGATGAAGCCCAATTTTATTGATGATTTTATTGCTAACAAAAGAAAGAAAGATAAAGGTAAAGGAAAGCAAATTGTTATTGAAGAACCTGCAAGGAAGAAAATCACTAAGTCGGCAGCTGAAGCCTTGAGAGTTGCTCTCATGACTGAAAAAGACCCAGAGGCTCAATATGATGTTGATTATGATGTGGTAAGCACTGAAAGTGATGAAGATGTGCCACAAAGAATTGGTGAAGGAACCACTCAAATAGTTAAAGCTGAGGGCTTAACTATTTTGGCCAAGGAAGCTATTTTGATGGAGTCTGCAGGAGCTAGTTCTACAGATCCAGTGATTGTTGAAAAAGATCCTGCTGAGGAGGAATCTGAAAAGGAAAAAGAGGCAAGAAAAGATGAGTCTCCTTGCCAAGAACCCAAAGATAAGCCAGATGACAATGACGATGATGTGTGGTGCTCAAGCGAAAAATGTGGAAACTGAAGCTCAAACCTCTGAAAATGTCCAAGTTGATGAGTAGATTGTAGATGATACATCGAAGGAGATTGATAAAGACACTTCTCACCCTATCACAAGCATTTTTCAGCAATCTCCACCTGCAATGTTCACAATGGAAAAAATCTACAGACATGGAACTCCCCCACTGCAGAGTTACTCAGCCCTTGAAAGAGAAAATATAGATGACTATATTGCTGAATTCTCTACTGAAGTGATTTTAACTCCTAGCAAAAGGATGGCATCTACTAAAGACTCTACAGCTGTAGAGTTGGTGTCTTCTAAAGCTCAGAAAGTTGTGAAAGGAAAAGAGTTAGTAATCAGACAAGATGATTCTGAGGAAGAAGAGAGTGATACAAATCCTCAGATGACACATAAGGAAGTTATCTCACATTTGAAGAATTTGGAAGAATCTTTTAAGAGCATTGAGGCTGAAATTCTGAAGCAAGTCAAGCAAGTTCCTAATGCTATTATCTCTCAGAGAAGAGGAATGGAAGATTTGGTTAAGAAATTTGAAAAGAAAAGCTCAGAGGAAAAGAAGGTTCTTGAGAAAAATTTCAAAACTGTTGTGGACAGCTTACTGGCTCAAAATGAAGATATCAGAAAAGAGAGCAGTCAGAAATCAAGAGAAATCACTAATCTACAGTCAGATATCAAGCTGATGAAGAATGACTCTTTTGATCTAAAGGTAGAAGTGAAAGGAATGAAGAAAGAAATGACAAGGATAATTACTGAAAATGATTCTCTGAAGATGGATTTAATGGATAAGCTTAACACCAATTTGTCACACATTGATGTTGGCAAAAAGGGTGAAAGCAAGGTAGAAAGAGAGATCAAAGAAGGAGAACAAGCAACAGAGAATATCCTTGAGAATGTGAAGGGTATTGGAAAAGCTTGGGAAAAAGAATTAGAAGCTGCAAAGTCCTTAGCCATGGGATTGGGTGAACAGACAGAAGAAAGATTTCAATCAAAGGAGATGAAAGGAAGCTCTAGAGAAGGAAAGATCATACAGCTACCTAAGTCTACAGCTCAGAAATCTACAACTCACTCTTTCTCTTCTCAAAAACCTTTTGGTTATTGGGAACAAACTGTGAAGGAATCTGGAGAAAGAAGAAAAGAGAAGGAAGAGAAAGAAAGGAAAGATAGACAAGAAGAGAAAATTTCTGATGAACCTACAATAGTTGTGACTGCTCAACCCTTGAATGTTCAACCATTGAGCATGGTGCCTATTGAAGATCCTGAGGAAAGGGTTAATCGAATGAAAGCTAAATTTGATGGTTTGTGGAAGGAATTCTTGAGCATTTGCAACAGGCACACTGTGATTAAGAGAATTAAGCTCAAGAAAGACAGATTTCAAAAATTCAAAGACCTGAAGGCTGATGGATCATTATATAAAGGAGATAATGCTCGGCTCCTTGGTGGAAAGATCAGAAGAATTCCACTGCCTAAGAGGGTATTCAAATCAAAGAAAGAAGAAGAAGAGATGGAATCCTATGAACTACAGATGCTGATGAAATATCTTGAAGAGGATGAGAAAAACATGAAGCTTGTGGAGCAAGGAATTCTGAAGGCCCAAGATGAAGATTCTGATGATGAAACTGATGAAGAGAAAGATGCAGATCCCAAGTACAGGAGAAGATGAAGACTCTACTCTAGATTAGACACTAAAACTGTTTAGTTTTTAGTCTGATTAATGATTGTAAGGTGTATCTTGAACTTCTTTAATTTATGATGTTCTACTCCTTTGTGTTCTGTGCTTTGCTCTGTTTTCTTAACTGCTGTGTGTTATGCCTTGCTTTGCTCTGCTTCTTGTTGTGTTTTAAAGACTATTTCTTATTGTCTTTGTTACTTGTTTTGTTTATTGTTTTGCCAACATCAAAATAGGGGGAAATTGTTAGTACGTTGGTTTAGATTTTGATGTGTGCAAAACAATGTGTTTATATTGATAATTTGATCTAACACTTGTATTGAGGAAATTGGTGTTTGAAACATATAGTTGTAAGTGAAGTCTGCAGCTGTGTATTTGATCAATCTACAGCCAGACATGACCCTGCAGCTGTAAGGTTTCTCTACAGCCGATTTTTTATATTGACAGGACTCTACAGCTGCAAGGTGGAAAGACTCTACAGCTGCAAGGTTGAAAGACTCTACAGCTGCAAAGAACCGTTTGAAGAGATGGTACAAGTCAGAGATTATTTGAAGATAATGAAGACCCTTAAGCACTATTAGTGTAGCTCTCAAGCACTCACTAAACTGTACTTAAGTGGAGTTTATTTCTAAAGAATCTGTAGGATAATGAAGATTAGTTACAAGGAGGCCAAAATTATGAAGAAAAGGACATAGTACATTCAGTACTATCCTGTGTGAAGGATGAGGACCACCTCACACATGCCAATAGAGAGAGAGGAGCCTTATCTGAAATTCAAATTTGAAATTTCTAACGGATAAGTCACACCACTCAATCTATAAATAGAAGAAGTCCTCAGAGGAAGCAACAACAACAACCCTGCGCATACAAGCATTCAACCTAAGCAAGGCTACAGCCAGCATATTCTGAGAGAGAGCTTTTCTTGTTTTAATCTTTGCGATTCATAGGATAGTTGGTTAGGATTTTCTTAGCAAGAATCACACCTTTTGTTGTTGTTCCCTCACCCACTTTATATTTCTACTTAGTGTAGATATCTCTTTGTGAGGATTTTGTAAAATTCTTTGTGAGTTATATTCTGAGTGAATAGGGTAGTTTATCCCTTTTTAGAATAGGAATCTGAGTGAACCTAGTTCTAAGGGGGAACTACTTGTACTGATCTTAGTGATCATATCTTAGTGAATTTGGCACCTGAGTGGTGTAACAGTGGATGTAGGTTGTCTTTTTATAGACATTGAACCACTATAAACCTGGTCTATTTATTTTCTGTTGTTTAAATTCTTCTTTTGCATATTTAATTTCCTTGTTACATTCATCATTGTTTTGAAACTTGAAGTGCATAAAACCTTGTAATTTTTCACAAAAGAAAAATTGACTCTACAGCTGTAGACTTCTCTAAGTCACTCAACTGTTAAGTTTGTTTATATTGTTTTTCATTAACACTCACTTTATTCGTTGCACATTAGAGTATTCTCTATACAATTTTAAATTGTGAGAACTCCTCTGATAATTTTTTTGTCTACAGGTGATTGTTTATTTTACAAAGTTTTGAACTCTGCAGTTGCAGACTTGTTTGTCTACAGCTGTAACCTTTGTGGTCCTGTTTTTAAAACTCTTGTAGACTTGTTATTTTAAACTTGAAAAAGGGCTACTGTAAGGTTCTAGAATCTATCCTTTTGAAAAGTTTGAAAATTTGTTTTTAGACACAAGGTCTATTAACCCCCCCTCTAGACCTTGACCACTTTAAGGGACCAACATTCTCTTTGGTGCATACAACAGTGTGTGGTCTAAGTAAAAAAGTCATGAAAATGAGTTTAACAGAAGATTTTTAAGATAAAAATGACAATCTTAGGAGTGCATCATGACTAGCGATTTGTGTTCGCACATAAATGCACTTTCCTACAAGTGTATATGATCGTGTAGTGGTAAGCTGACCAAGTTATAAAATATCGAATCCACGGGAAGCAATGAGACAATCTAATCCTAAGGTGTGTGTGTGAGTTATGGAATCAAATAAACAAGATTGAAAATGCAGGATTTGGTTTTTATCTAACTACAATCTGAAGCAAGAATAAAATAAAGCAAGAATACTAAACTAATAATCTAATCTAAACTAAAACGTGTATGCTTCGGGTGAATTCTACCCAAAGCAAAAAGACTTAAATCATAACTAATGGATAATCAGGACTAACTGAGATAACATGCATAATTCAAGATAACATAAATTGACTAAAAATGAGGCAAGTGTTACTAAAACTAATTGATACAAAAGACATATTATGAATAAATGAGATAAAAGAGATTAACGAAGAGAACATAAATAAATCTAACATTGAATTATTGAAATAACAAATAAGCATAAACTCTAATTTGAACTTGAAATTAAAATCAAACTGAATAATAAAAATCTCTGAAAATTCTAAAACAAAGTTGCTGCCAATACGAAGTAATAACTATTCTACTGTGCGGGAAATCATCAAACAAGAATTGAAAAATTAGCAAAATCATAAATTGTTCAATCCTTAATTCTCAAGCATGAAAAATCCCTAAAACCTACTGCCTACTACGTCCTACTGCCCTAATGGCGAGATTCCTATCTACTGAAGCGTGTTTCTTTCTCTCGTGAATAACCTGAATTATATTAACAATTCCTCAAGCAAAAAATGGGCCAAGTAACCAGTTGGGCCTCACAATTAAATAGGAAATAAAGTTAGGCCCAAGTTACCTTAGAGAGCCCAAACCATTCCTTCTTCTCTTCACTCTCGGTTACCAGATTGGGCCGGTTACGGCACTGTTGCTGTGATCGAATCGGCAACTTCTGCAATGGTGTGAAATCAACGGTGGTTTCCGCTCCGGCAAATTGAGAGTAGTCGCGGCGGCGTGGTGTTGAAGACGGTAACGTCAGTCGGAGAGGGGCGGATTCAGATCGGCGCTGAAATGGCGTAGCTTTGGCGAACAGGGACTGGGAATCAGACAGCTTCGATTTCTGATTAACAAGAACAGAGTGGGTGTGGTACCGGACGCAGAGGAGTGGCGGATGTCGGCTGTGAATATGGTCGATGGCGCCATTGATTCCGGCGTGAAGCTCGGCGTTTGAGCTGTGTTGGCATATGCAGGGGCAGCGGGTATCGATCTCAAGCGACGTGTGGCACTTGAAGCGGTCGAGTGCAGAGGTTGAAGGGGATTGTGGTTTCAGCGGTGTGGCTGTGCATTTGTCGCTGAAGAAGACGGTTCACAGGCTGTTGAGTTTCATTGTGATTTGTTGGTGGGCAGAGCAGTAGGTTGGGATTCGTTGTGATCTTGAAACAGAAGTGTGCATAGCTGTGGTCCCTGGAATGACAAGTCTGTGTACTGCAAACTTTCCAATTCAAATTAAGTTAAAAGGCACATAAAACTATATCCATTAATTAAATGATCAATAATTAATTAAATTCTTGAAATCACTTAAATAATTGAATAATAATTTTTAGAGCTCAAATAACAAAATAATGAAATAGATATCAAGGCCCTAAATGCATACAAAATTCTAGAAATTCATCTAAAAATAAGCACAAATTGATGCAAATATGACCCTAATCACTCCCCCAAACTAGAGTATTGCTCGTCCCGAGCAATGAATCTATCAAAATTAGGGGAATATTTGAATCAATTGGTGATCATCATATCATCAAGCTCCATACAACAAGCCCATAAGTGTTCAATCAAGCATGCTCATCATATCAACTTCAAGTCTAGTTATCAAGAATTAATAACACATCAAGTCAACTTAACTCATCACAATCCTCTCGGTAGTGTATCACTCATCACTCATTTGTATGGGTTAAATTTCAGCACTCAATATCACTCTCAATAGCTGCACTACCATAAGCTTGCATATTGTCTATATTCTCCACTACTGTAAAAATAAGTCAATTGCAAATCAATGAGGGCTTTCCATTTGGTTGTAATGTTGGCTCTTTGGTTAGGGTAGGAATCTTTTGGATAAAAGTGACTTAAAGGGTTAGTAGAGCGGGAGATTTATAGCATTCTACCTCTTTCAGACTCAAGAGGTACTCACATATTTCATTCAATACCTTTTCTACTCAATACATCACTTCACTTTTTTTTTCTTTGCTTTTCTTTACCCATTCTTTTTTTTATTCTTTTCTCAACATCACCTTGCATTTTTAGGCAAGGTCCAAACCATTTTTTTTTCACAGATTTTCACCAACTATTCCTTTTTTTTCTTTTCTTATCAACACGATTCACATTACTTCCCAATCAACAAAATCAAGCTCTACTATCCCTTGGGTGAACAAAGCTATGCAAGATAAGAGTTGCAAAATAGGCTACCAAGAAAAATAAGATATAAAGCTCAAAAGGATGACTAGGAAATAAATGAATTCAGGTAGGGACAATATGGCTAAGTGACTCATGTAATTCAAAGAAGGCCTCATCTCATTTTTGCAAAATTCTTAATTTGTGTAATCTCAAATCAGACTCAAGGCAAGTTCTAGAGCGACAACATACTAAGAGGACCACACAATCAAGAGACTTCATCTGTATTAAATGTACAGGAATAGGGTCAAGTCTCACAAGCAATGTGATTGTGATAAGTATTATTGACTCAAGATTATTTCATCTCAACTCCTAGCATCAAAGCATCTATGACTTACACCTCTACTCAAACATAAATGAAACTCATATGCACTTCACTCAACAATACAAATATTCACTTCTCAATTCAATATCACCTTGTTCAATCTCACCACATATTTCAACAAGTATCTCAACAGGACCTAGGGATCACAAAACCATCAACAGAAAGGGGGTAGGTGCGCCTGTGCAAATGTATAGAAATCCATTCAAAAAAATATACACTCCCCCAAACTTAGAGTTTGCTAAGCAAATCTAAGTTTGAGCCTGAGGTGTCAATCTGAGACTCTTATCAAAGCAGAATAACTCAACACTAACAGGCACATTCCTACAACTCACAAAGAGCACAACAACTAGAGCAACAAGATAAAATAAGTGCGTTTGTGCAGTGTAGGCATAATAGTGAAAATGATCACTCCCCCAAACTTAGAGATTGCTAAGCAATTCTAAGTTTGGGTTCGTGGTACCTCAATCTGCACCAATTTACTCATCCCCTTCAAATCAGCATAATATCTTTCTTTTGTTCCCTTTTTTTGCACGCAACTATCCTAAACCTACAAAGCACACACTCGGACAGAAACAGGGACTAACAAACTAACAAATCAAAAGAAATAAAAAAAAACCTAAACAAAAGCAAGAAAACGGGTTGCCTCCCATTAAGCGCTATTTTTAACGTCCTATGCCGGACAATACCTTATACGCTCATCGAAATGGCCAAGGATAACGGTCCTCCTTGCCATTGTATCTCAATCGTTTAGCCTCGAAGTCAAGGAGGCTCAAACCATGAGTATGCTAGACTCCCTTTGTCTTACCTCCAAGTTTGCATGCATCTATTCTTTCTCTTCTCACCTTTATCTCAACCCATTCCTCTCTCTCGAGGACTCCCAAGATTATTTTCAATTCAATTTTTCCATCAAACCTGTAAGGAGGCAAAATAAAATCAATAGGAATAATATCAAGTGAAATAGAAAGAGTTAAAACTTCAGGATTGCTCATTTCGCTCTCAGATTCTTCTTCTACTTTCACTTGACTTTCTTCCTTAGTTTCACTCGTGTCCATCAAAGGACATTCTTCTACATCTCCTTTGGCTAGTGGAAGAACATCTTCAACCACTTCGCTTGGGCCCTCTTTTCCCTCTCCCTCTAAATCACTCTCAGCCCAAAAACTGTTCATTTGCTCCAACTGAATCACTAAGGTCTTTACTTTGGAATTTGTGTCCTTCAATCCTTCATTCAATCTCTCTTGAGTTTCACCATTTTCTCCATTTTCTTTAAAAGTAAAGCAAGCATCTCGTCGGTTGTGGCTTTCCCTTCGCTATTTGGAGGTTGTGATTCCGGCTCAACCCCTGGTGGAGGCTGAATAACAACTTCTGGATTGGAGTAGGAATATGGATAAGGATAAGAGTAGGGATCAGAATATGGATACGAGTATGGATAGGAGTTTAAGTCCTGATATGGTTGAGGAGGAAAGGAGTACTGTTGTTGAGGAGGTTGGTTGTATTCAGGTGGTGGATAGTAGGGTTCTAGAGGTGGATATGGAGAATATTGTTGGCAATGTGGTGGATAATATGGATGATATGGATCAGGAGATGAAGGGTAGTATGGATTAGGAGGTTGGTGGTAATCAGGCAGATATGGATCAGGAGGATCGGTGTATGGGTGAGATGAATCTAGGTCAGGGTTTCCTCTATTCTCTAGGAACATCATCACCATGCTCCTAAAAGTCTTGCTCTCTTCTACCACCCGAGCTAATCTGTCATGATCATCCATAAAGTTTGATCGAGGAGGATCCGAGTACGGATGAGACGGATAATTCATAAAATCTATGTCATATCCGTTCATCCTTTCCAATGAAGCTCACTAATGTAAAATAATCAGCAAATCCACAGAGTTAAACAAATTAAACTGACCCAAACACACAAACCTAAAATTAAACTATCTATGTTGCTTCCCCTGCAACAGCGCCAAAAACTTGACTAGCGATTTGTGTTCGCACACAAATGCACTTTCCTACAAGTGTATAGGATCGTGTAGTGGTAAGCTGACCAAGTTATAAAATATTGAATCCACGGGAAGCAATGAGAGAATCTAATCATAAGGGGTGTGTGTGTGAGTTATGGAATCAAATAACCAAGAATGAAAATGCAGGATTTGGTTTCTATCTAACTACAATCTGAAGCAAGAATAAAATAAAGTAAGAATACTAAACTAATAATCTAATCTAAACTAAAATGTGTATGCTTCGGGTGAATTCTACCCAAAGTAAAAAGACTTAAATCATAACTAATGGATAATCAGGACTAACTGAGATAACATGCATAATTCAAGATAACATAAATGGACTAAATATGAGGCAAGTGTTACTAAAACTAATTGAGACAAAAGACATATTATGAATAAATGAGACAAAAGAGATTAACGAAGAGAACATAAATAAATCTAAATTGAATTATTGAAATAACAAATAAGAATAAACCCTAATTAGAACTTGAAATTAAAATCAAACTGAATAATAAAAATCTCTAAAAATTCAAAAACAAAGTTGCTGCCAATACGAAGTAATAACTATTCTATTGTGTGTGAAATCATCAAACATGAATTGAAAAATTAGCAAAATCATAAATTGTTATATCCTTAATTCTCAAGCATGAAAAATCCCTAAAACCTATTCCCCACTACGTCCTACTGCCCTAATGGCGAGATTTCTATCTACTGAAGCGTGTTTCTTTCTCTCGTGAATAACCTGAATTATATTAACAATTCCTCAAGCAAAAAATGGGCCAAGTAACCATTTGGGCCTCACAATTAAATAGGAAAGAAAGTTGGGCCCAAGTTACCTTAGAGAGCCCAAACCATTCCTTCTTCTCTTCACTCTCGGTTACCAGATTGGGACGGTTATGGCAGTGTTGCTGTGATCGAATCGGAAGCTTCTGCAATGGTGTGAAATCGATGGTGGTTTCCATTTCGGTGAATTGAGAGCAGTCACGGTGGCGTGGTGTTGAAGATGGTCGTGTCAGTCGGAGAGGGGCAGATTCAGATCGGCGCTGAAATGGCGGAGCTTTGGCGAATAGGGACTGGGAATCGGACTGCTTCGATTTCCGATTAACAAGAATAGAGTGGGTGTGGTGCCGAACGCAGAGGAGTGGCGAATATCGGCGTGGAATATGGTCGATGGCACCATTGATTCCGGCGTAAAGCTTGGCGTTTGAGCTGTGTTGGCGTCTGCAGGGGCAGCGGGTATCGATCTCAGGCTACGTGCAGCGCTTGAAGCGGTCGAGTGCAGAGGTTGAAGACGGCGTGGATTGTGGTTTCAGCGGTGTGGCTGTGCATTTGTCGCTGAAGAGGACGGTTCACAGGTTGTTGAGTTTCATTGTGGTTTGTTGGTGGGCAGAGCAGTAGGTTGGGATTCGTTGTGATCTTGAAACAGAAGTGTGCATAGATGTGGTCCCTGGAATGACAAGTCTGTGTACTGCAAACTTTCCAATTCAAATTAAGTTAAAAGGCTCATAAAACTATATCCATTAATTAAATGATCAATAATTAATTAAATTCTTGAAATCACTTAAATAATTGAATAATAATTGTTAGAGCTGAAATAACAAAATAATGAAATAGTTATTAATTTAGGCCCTAAATGCATACAAAATTCTAGAAATTCATCTAAAAATAAGCAGAAATTGATGCAAATATGACCCTAATCACATCAACAAAATCTTTCATGACACAAACGAAAGGATTCAAGAAGAGATTCAGCTTGAAAAGGTAAAAACGGATGAAGAGTTGGGTAGAACTTCAATCAAAGAGAAGAAAAACAAATTCGAATTCCAAGGTATGTAAGTTTATTAAATTTATTATTTGTGAAATATATTAATTTTACGATTATTGTAGGATATTGGAGCAAACAAAATATTGCCCGCATCTTGTTCAGCACCCTCCGTATCTCAGGAATGTCTTCAAACAACTGGGGGTCAATTCAAATTCACTGAATTCTTGATGGTATAGTTTAAAATTATTTTTAAAAAAAAATAAATTGATTTATATATAGTTTCTAATTTTTTTTTGTATTATTGTAGGCACCACTTGATAATCCACAATATTCTCTTGAAAGCATGTGCTTCAATGGAGATACATCCAATATGTTTTCTTGAGCATTAGTTTTTTTTAATGATTTCTAAATGTAATTCTTTTGAGATGCTTGCTACAATTTTATTTACTTTTACGTGAGTTAATTTATAGTATTTAAATGCATAAATTAATTTTTGATGATGACATATTACAATTAAAGAGAGAAGATATAAGTAGTTTAACTTTCAAACTTGGGCAATCAATCCAAGAGTAGCTTTGAGAATTTTGAAGTGAAGCTAAAAGTTCTATGAAGATTTTTAGAACTATTTTTTTCTTAACAATTTTCTAAGTTCTAGTGGTGTAGTATATCTAAAGAGTATTTCTTATACTTGTACATCTATTATTCTATATCATTAAAATATCTTTTCTGAATCTAATAAAAAAAAAGAAATTATTAGTGGTATGAAATGTAATTTAGAAATATTCAAAAGAGAATTAATAGTAAATGCATAATTTTAAATTTTGAAGGCGGACGAAAATTAAAGTGACAAGTATAATTGTAAAATAATTGTGGGCTTCACTAAAAAATAAAGTAATTGTTTATGAGTGAGATAATAAAATATTATTTTTTTAAAAAGAAAATAAAAATAAATTTGGAAGATGGACGAAAATTAAAAGTGAAAATAAATATTTGAGACAGAGGGAGTACATAAAAAAAATTAAAATTTCTTAAATATAAGATAAATAAAATAAATTACATGTGGAACATAAAATAAAAAAATATAACTGCTTTACTAAAACTACATCGTATCATGGGCCAGCCCTCCCTGCTGGTTTGGGTGCCCAGTAGAGGATCCGCTCGCTGCTCAAAAGTCTCTCCAGTAACGGTGGCACCAGCGCCATAACGTGCGTGTATTCCTACGAACGTGGGCATATATGTTGGAGGAAGATCAGAACTGGTACCTACTTTCTTAGTAGAGAACATGGATTAATATTTGAATTAATAATTCTAAAAATTAGGGTTTGAATTAATATTTTTTTGACTACCAGGTTCAATATTTGGGAATGTAGAAAAAGATCTAAAAACTCAGCTAGTTAGATCATCGTGTTGATAACGTGTTGTAAACTAAATGATTTAAAGCAAGAAATAAATAAAGAACACAAGATTTGATAACCTACGTTTGTGGGCGACCAAGCCGTATATTGTGTATATACAATACATTTGGAATACATGTATTTAGGAGTGGGCGTTTGGTCGGTTTAGTTGGTTTTGGACTATTTTTTAACCGAATCGAAATAACCAAATTTTAAAATCCAAAAACCGAAAATGAAATAAAAATTTTGAACACCAAAATAACTGAAACCGAAAAAACTGAAATATATTTCGGTTAATTCTGTTAAAACTGAATTTTTAAATATATTTCATAATTTATATATAATCTAATTTTTTAAGCATTTTTTAAAATATATTTCATAATTTTATGTATAATCTCTCTCTTTCCCTAAATGAAACTAGGATTTTGAAAGGAAAGTTAATAAATGTTATTAAAATAACTCATATATATTATTTATATAATATAAATATAATATATATTATATAATATATATAATATTTTGGTTTTTCGGTTTTTATGGATTCATAACCGAACCGAATCGAAAAAAATTTGGTTACTGAAAATTTTAACCGAAGAAAATTTTTAACTGAATTAACCGAACCAAATTAACCGAAATATTTAGGTTCGGTTAAGAAATTTGATTTTTCATTTTTTTGCCCACCCCTACATGTATTTATAGGAATGTAAACCTAGCTAACCCTAGAAGCCCATTAAACAAAAGGCCCAATAGATTTATCTAATTATTAGTGTCCACATTATGTAATATATTATAACAGTTTCAACGTTTGTATGGTAAGTATCGAATTTTAAAATATTGCGGACATATTCTGTTATGAAAGAAATGAATGTCCTTGAAAGTTACAATGGAATGTCAATGGTGTGATGAATGTCATTAGGGGTTACAAGAGAATTCAATGAGAGTTACATGCAATGATGAAGGATTCCTTATGAATCTTTAACTAGTTATTCTCCCCTGTGATGCACGATTAGATATTGAAAATATTTTAATATGAGATAACATGTGTTATAAATTTAAATTAAGTTTATTTTATTCTTCATCTAATTGTTATTTATTTATTTTTTTAATTTTTTTATTAATATATGATTTTGAGAGATAAGTAGGTCTCTTGTCACTCATTACATGCAAACCTATAAGTAGGTCTCTTGTAACTCATTTCTCTCTCTAAGCTCATAATACCGACAACACTTTCTCTCTTAAAAACTCTCTCAAGAACTTATAACAAGATTATTGTTTGGTAGGATTTCAGTGTAATTACAGCCATATAAACACTCAATTAGATAATTCTACCAACAATTCGGCGCTAGAGGACGGGTTCGAACCTCCAATTTTATAACTTTGAGAGAAAAACTTTGAGGATTTTGAAGGTATTCTTGAAGAAGCTCAAGAACACTTGAAGATTCGAAGAAATTACCCAAAAACTTGCTGATTTCCAGAATTTTGTGAACTGAAACCAAAGAACAAAGACTCTAAACGCATGTATGTTAGTGGTTAAACTAGATTCTGGAAAAACCACTTGCATGCAAGGCTAGAAAGATCTTTGCAAACTTTACCCCTAGCTGGAAATTGTTTGAAGACGAACTACCCTAACTTGGACCATGTCAAAGGAAAACACACACACCTCAGCAACCACCAGGAGGTGGAAAGGGCATGTTCCCTAAAAACATCAAGCCGATGGTGAAACATCACATCAGCGAGCTCCCTAGCGAGCTGAGAGGCAGATCAATGCCACCCCGGCGGCACAAGACAGACTGAGCCCAGCTCTCCTGGAGATACTTCAGAACCCTGGCGAGCTGGATCGGGCTATAGCTACACTTCAAAGAGTCCAAAGGCAGCAGCAACAAGAAGCCCAACGAGCTCCCCAGCGAGCTCTTACAAACACGGCAATGGAGCAAAAAACTAAGCGCACTCATGCCACCCAGCCAAGGGAGCAAGCTGGCGAGCTCCCAGCTGAACAGGAGGCGAGCTCCGCTAAAGCTCGCCATCATCGAAATGCCACCAGGAAGGCGAAGGTCACCGACAGGCTCGGCTTGTAGGGTCAGCGAGGTATTGCCTACACAGAGGTCTCCGCAACTCACCAAACCAGGGAGGTCCTCCAGGGTAGGCTGGGGCCAAGGCGTGAAGAGACGGCTCAGGAGTCAGCTCCGGCATTATCTCGCAGGGAGGAGTCGGATCTACGCCCCCGTAGGTCCGTGCATGAAAGGTTGAGGAGGCCAGCCTCAGATAGACTTGGCCCAAATGGCGCCCGATAGTTCCAACACATCAGAGATGGGCTGCCCCAGAGCGAGGGATTTCGGGGTCGTACGTCCACGAGACATACGGTCCTTGAACAACCTCCACAGGAGGTAGCTCACGATGATGAGCTAGCTACCTTGAAGAAAGCTTTTGAACAACTTCAAATGCAGGTGGCAACAAAAAATGGAGGAGTTGATGCCACTGCACTCCTGGTGTCGCCATTGGCACCTTCCATTCTCAAGGCACCGTTGTAGAAGAAGATACAATTCCTGGTGATGGCCGCATACGAGGGAGAGTCTGATCCCAAAGTACACATCTCCAAGTATGCAGACTATATGATCTCGGTGGGAGCATCGGATGCTCACCAATGGTTTTCATCACTTGCCCCGGGGTCAATCCACTCTTTTGGCCAGCTGACGCGGGAGTTCCTGCCCCACTTCTCCTGCTATGGGTCATATCTTACCCAGAAGCACAGGCTTACCAATATCCACCAAGGGGATGGTGAATCGGACCTGCAGTACCTTGAGCGGTTCGATAAGATTATGTTGAAGGGCAAGCCTATTAGTGAGGACACAAAGATGGTGGCCGTCATGGCCGGGCTGAAGAAGGGAACAGAGTTGTGGAAGGAGATGCACCTGTCCTGTCCAAACACGTACGTGGCTATACAGGAAGCACTACTGAAAGAAGTAGGTGGTGCCGAGGAGAAGAAGCTACAGGGGAAGAAGTCCGGGGGCACCTATAAGGCCCCTGGAAATCTAAAGGCATTCGGGGATGGAGACGAGTTCAAAGAAAAATTGAATCAGGTGTTAACAGTCTCCGTCGACCAAATGTTTGCTGTGGTAAAGGACTAGGCGAAGCTGAATGAGCCGAGTAAGATCCCGCAGTACTGCAACAAGCTCAACCCCAACAAGTTCTGTGGTTACCATCAAAGAATCGGCCACTTCACCAGTGAGTGTCGTGACCTGCTTAAACAATTGTGGAAATTTTACGAGGATGATAAGCTGGCTGAGTTCATAAAAAAGGCCCCAGCCAAGAGACCAAGACAGGGGAGGAGGGAGGACACTGATGATGAAGATGAGGACCGTCGTGGCCCGAACAACAGACGTAGGGGACCTCTCCCTCCACCGGCACAACAAGAACCCAATCGGGAAATCCTCTTTCTTGAGGATCAGGTGGGACCGGCCTGGGGTCTTGAAGATAAAAGGTAGTCCATCTCCAAGAGACAAAGGAAAGCAGAGGTCCGGGCTGTCAACCAGGTCAAGAAGGCAGCTCCGGCTCCAAGCCCGCCGTAAAACCCACTGCCGAGCTAACATTCTCTTAGGTGGACTTAGAAGGGATACTGACCCCCCACAACGAATCGTTAGTGATCAGTGCCAACATAATGAACACAAGAGTCCACCGGCTGCTAGTGGACACCGGCGCTGTTGATGAAATAAGTTAATCTAAGTGTTCGAGGAAGTAATTAACAAAATCCTGAATGACATGTGCCAAGAGAACTAATCCAATGCAAGAAGATCATAAAGATGAAGTTAAGATTCAGCTGGAACAAGTGAAAATCAACAAAGAAGATGAAAGAATCACATGAAGAGCAAGAAATGGGAGAGCAGCAGTACAAATTCAAAGGAGGCGAGCAGCTGCACCTGCTCACCCCCAATGAGCTGCTAGCCACCTATGAACAACAGGTGGCGCGCAGGTAGTGCAATTCCAGGTAGAGGCGAGCAGCTCACCTGCTCGCCCAACCTGCTGCTCGCCTCCTCCTATAGTGCTTAAAACCAGCTCCTTGCCGCCTTCATGCCTGATCGCCAGAATGATGTTTCCATCATTTTTGGCAAATTTCTTGTTGTAATTATCTTATTTAACATGAAAGGGACATGTGTAAGCTCCCTGTAAAGCGTGGCAATGACCCTGCCACCACCTGTTTGTGTATTTGCCTATAAATAGGTCATTTTTCAGAAATAAAGACAAGTTTTCGCTGCCTTAACAAAACTCTGCCGAAATCTTTTCAGAATTCGTAATTAGCAATTCCAGTATGTTCAATTCACAACACTGTTATTGAAATCCAGTCCAAAAACCATATGGAAACTTGTTTTGCGAAGATTTCATTAACAGACGCCTTCACTAATATACTTTTCAAGAAAACCCTAGATCTGCTAGGTGATTATGAGTCGTACATAGAACCTTGTAATAATAGAATAGTGGGGTTTGGGGAAGCTGCAACCATTCCCCTAGGTCAGATAAGGTTGAGTGTCAAACTTGTATCTGTTGAGGACCCGGAAAGGAGGCTGACAAGACTGGTAGATTTCTTAGTAATAGATCAACAGTCCACCTACAACGGGTTCCTCGGCCGTCCATTTATTCATGAATTCAAAGCGGCATGTTCAACCTACTACTATTGTCTTAAATTCCACACCTAAAGGTGCCGGCACAGTCAAGGGCGACCAAAAGAATGCAAGAGAGTGTTTACTCCAAATTAAGAGCTGCCAAGTTAAAAAGTCTGTAACGCAGGTACTAGTACTTGAAGATGAGATACAACATCCGGCGGACGAGTCAAACATTCTGGACGTTATCTCGGTGGAGATCGAGTTAATAAAGGTGAACGACCAGCCAGAGTTGATGGAGGTCGCCCAGACGGGTCAAGACGATGAACATCAACGGCCAGCACCGATGGAGGTAGACGGAGTCCCACAAGCAGAAGAGCCAGCAAACCCAGTCCCGTAAGAGTTGGAGGAGGTTCGTGGACCCACCTGCATTGGTGAAGGAGGCAATGACCTCGAACCCTGAGTGAGTTACGAGACAATGGCGAAGAAGGACTGGGATGAGCTCATCAGTGATCAAAGGTGGAAAAATAAGAAAAGGAAAGCCACCCCGTAGAGGAGTTTAGAGCAATCCAGGTGGACCCCAACAGAGCAGACTTAGAACTTTTCATAGGTTCTGAGCTGCCGGAGCAGTACAGGAGCAAGATGGAGAAATTCCTGAAGTCCAACCTGGACGTGTTTACCTGGTCCCATGAAAATATGACGAGAATCCCACTGGAGTATGCTTGTCACCGATTAAACATTGACCCTACGAACAAACTTGTTCGCCAAAAGCGAAGGAAGTATGGACCAGATAAGTACGAGGCGTTGACCATGGAGGTGAAGAAGTTTCTTGACAACAAGCTGATCAGAGAAGCACTCTGTCTGCAGTGGGTGGCCAATCCAGTCTTAGTGAAGAAGCCAAACAGAGCATGGAGACTGTGCATCAATTTCACAGATCTCAACGCAGCATGCCCAAAAGACAACTTCCTACTACCCCAAATTGATCAGCTAGTTGATAACACTACAGGCCATGAAATGATGACATTTATGGATACTTTTGTAGGTTATCACCAGATAGCGATGCACCCAGACGACCAGGAACACACGACGTTCTACACCAACAAGTACCTGTTCTGCTAGGAGAGCATGCCGTTTGGACTAATTAACACCGGAGCTACCTACCAAAGATTGGTGAATAAGATATTCGACCAACATATTAGGCACACAATGGAGGTGTACGTGGACGACATAGTAGTCAAGAGCTTCCGGAAGGAGGACCACCTAGACCACCTCAAGTAGGCCTTCGACATACTACGCTACTACAACATGAAGTTAAACCCAAAGAAGAGTAGCTTTGGCGTACATTCGGGGAAGTTCCTGGGGCACCTGGTGAGCCAGAGAGGGATCGAAGTCAACCATCCCTGGTAAAGTGCATCATGGAAATGAAGCCACCTGACCCGGTGAGAAAGGTTCAAAGGCTGACCGGGTGCTTGATAGCTTTGAACTGATACATCTCCAGATCCGGTGATCGGAATCGCCCATTCTTCGAAGCAATCAAAGTCAAACATCCAGACGATTTCCAATGGACAAACGAGTGTTAAAGGGCCTTTGAGAACATCAAGGAGTACCTGGCCAACACACAAATCCTGTAAAAACCAGAGCCTGGAGAGAAGTTGTACCTGTACCTGGCGGCATCGAAAATGGCCATCAGCTCGGTACTAGTCCAAGCCGAAGGAAAAACACATGTACCGGTGTACTATATGAGCCAAGCCTTGCATGAAGTAGAGTTGTAGTACACCTCCACGGAGAAGCTGGCTTACACACTGGTGATGAGTGTTAGGAAGCTGCGGCCATGTTTCTTTGACCACCAGGTGGAGGTGTTGACGACATTCCCATTGTTGGAAAATGACTTGTAAAATATTTTGATAAATCCCAAAGACTCCCCTGATGTATTAATGTATTTCTAAGCCTTAGATATACATTAATACATCAGGGGAGTCTTTGGGATTTATCAAAATATTTTACAAGTCATTTCCCAACAATTTCCCCCTTTTTGATAAGAACTAAGACTCATCCTGACATAACATTTTATCAGAAGACTTTTTCTTAGCAAAAATTAAAACTTTTCAGAAGTTCCCCTGAGTATGTACATGTAGGTTAGTTAGGCAGTTTATAGTAAAGTGCATAAGCCTTGCAGATAATGAGATATTATCTTGGGCTCGAAGGATAGAATTTTCATTGATTTAAGAATTGATTACAGTTTACAAGATTTTACTGCAACCAAACTATTCTGCCCAAAACAAAAAAATGAGACAACTTTCAACTGCTCCTCCTCTCAGTGCACTTGTTCCTTAGAGACTTCCAAAAGCTGGCTCCACTCCATATTGTGCAAACACTTTTTTCTTCAGCTCCATCTTTCTCTCCATTACCTCCTTGGTGTGTCCTTTCAAACCAAGCTGATCACAGACAAGCAGCCACTCATTCAGGATATCTTGCATCCTGACTTCTCCACTGGCATCCATAGGCGGCATGAAGAGGATTGGATCAGGGGCCTTGAAAGGATCACCTCCACTGTGTTGTTCCCAAGAGTTCAGAATCTTTGGATACAAGGCAGGCCAGTTTTCCTCCATCTTCTGATGAAAGACCTCATCAGCTTCCACCCCCTCGTACTCACCTGTCACATAGAAGGAGTATACAAACTCCCTCTTGGCTTCCTCCCAAGAGTCATTGCACTCTTTAGGAACCCAAGGATCTATGTGTGGAAACTTGGCAATTGGCTCACTGACCTGAGCCTGGCTCCTCTTGGCCTTCATCCTCCAGTATGAATTTCTTGCCTTCCTTGGTGGTGGGGGCTTCATCATTTGGCCACACTCCATCAGCCGCCTCTTCTCTTCAGCTTTCTCCATGTTATGTTCATCAAGAGACTTCCCTGGCCTTACTGCCTGGGCCAGGGGACTGAGTGATGGTGGCCTGAAAAGGTCTTCAGTGGACTGCACCTTGTTGGGTGGACTTGGTGCTAGAGATGCAATCTGATTGGGATTTTCAACAGGAAGTTTATTGACTTCCTCTTCTCCCTGATCAACTAGCCTTCTCCTTTTAGTACCCTGACTCTCAGAACTACTTCCCTTGCTCTGCTCATTTCTCTGCCTCTTTTCCCTTAGAATTTGACCTTTTACTTTAGAGAGCCTTGTCTCTCTTCCAGTATCAGCCTTGCCCTTCCTCTTTTCACCAACAGTTGCTTGCTCCCTATCTTTCACAAGGGTGTCAATCTCCTGCCTGACCCCTGCCACAACTTTCTCAGGATCTGACTTCTTTCCCAGTGATGGGCCACCAAGTGGCCTGACTCTTTCTTCTTCCCCCTTCTTGCTAACTCTGTCAGAGAGTTCAGCAAGAGCTACCGAGTGTGTTGCAGTATCTTGCTCCACAACCCTTAAGTGTGTAAGACAGTCCTCCGTTTCCTCATTCAGGGCCCTTAGATGAAAGGCAGCATTGACTCCAAAGTCAGTGAATGGCTGCAATTTCTTTTCAATGATCAGGTTGGTGGCCGTCTGAGTGGGGAGAACTGAGAGTGCCTGTCTTACTTGAACTTCAATCTCTGCTTTCAGAGCTGCTTCCCTCTGTCTGATATACCCATCCAACTTCTCCATCAGGCCACCTGCCATGGCAGTGATGGTGGCCTGCATCAGTGTTTCTCTTTCTTCCTCATTTTCTTGCCTGACTGCTAACAGGTCTTGTGCATGAGCTTGCCTCTCCTGCTCTACATTGGCTTTTAAATCATTGATCTCTTTTCCCAGATTCATCTCCAATCTGTCCACATTGCTTGATAGGTTAGTGATCAATGATAGGTTGGAACCTTGTACCTGATCTAGGTGTTCATCCAGCATGGCAGTCTCAATAGACTGTTCCTCCATCAGGATCTCAAGATTCTCCCTCTTGGCAGTCAGGCTAGCCAACTCCTTTCCTTCAGACTTGGGCACAGCAACAGTCTGAATTGCTCCTTCCATCTGAGCCATTGGTGTTGCATCAGGGGAGGGCACCAACTCAGTTTGAGTCCCGTGAGACTCAGGTT